>SKCR01003456.1:0-253475 GCA_019454045.1 Zanthoxylum bungeanum
TTCCTGAAAAAGAACATTTTTACTCGGTTTGGAACACCTCGAGCAATTATCAGCGATGGTGGCTCACATTTCTGCAACAGATATTTGATGCACTCCTATCCAAATATGGAGTTACTCACAAAGTTGCCACAGCTTACCATCCACAGTCAAATGGACAGGTTGAAGTTTCAAACAGAGAGATCAAAAGAATCCTAGAAAGAACCGTTGGATCAACAAGGAGGGACTGGTCTACAAAACTGGATGATGCATTATGGGCCTACCGAACAGCTTACAAGACACCCATTGGTATGTCCCCATATCGATTGGTGTTTGGAAAAGCATGCCATCTGCCAGTTGAACTTGAACACAAGGCGTACTGGGCACTGAAGAAACTGAATCTTGATTCACAAGCTGCAGGAGAGAAAAGACTTCACCAACTAAATGAATTGGAGGAATTTCGCCTACAGGCTTATGAGAATGCCAAATTATACAAAAAAGACCAAAAATGGCATGACCGAAAATATGCACAGACAGTGGACCAAGAAAGTACAACAACAGCAGGGTGTTGTTGTACAACTCTAGGTTAAAACTTTTCCCTGGAAAGTTAAAATCTAGATGGTCCGGACCATTTGTGATCACTCAGATTTTACCATATGGAGCTGTTGAGTTACTGGATCCTAATACCAACAATACATTCAAAGTTAACAGTCAGCGTGTCAAGTACTACTGGGGAGAATCATTTGAGCGACAAAAAGAAAGTGTCACACTTTCAGATCCAGCATAACGTTCGAATCACGTCTAGCTGACGACGATTAAACTTAGCGCTCGCAGGGAGGCAACCCATGCAATTTTTGTATATATTGTGATTTGGTGTGATTTAATTTTGTGTGTTTAGTTTTTGCAGATTAAGTCATTTCAAGATGGAAGAAGCTCTCGTAAATCTTCACAAACAATTTCCTTCTCTCCCTCAAAAATCTCTGATAAAAGTCTACAAAGCTCGCTTGGAACGGATGAGACTACTGACAATACATGGTGTGCCCAATGACATTCGTTGGGTAATTGAAGCACGAGTCCGATTGGCAGGTGAATCCTCTGATTCTTTTATTTCACATCTGCCTGGTTTTGTAAGAAGCACCTATGCAAAGAAACGAAGAGCTAAGCAAATAGGTGTTTGTTACAAATGTGCACGTTGGAATTGCAATACTTGTTGTCGTTCTATAGGAATGGTGTCTGTTAATCGCGAAGACAAAATTAAATTCATTAGGAATGGCTTGAGTAAGGAGTCTTTAGATGATATATCTTCGACTCTTGAGACGCATCCCAGTGGATATGTTCACATAGACTTTCGCAGATTACATACACAATATCAAAAAGAAAGACAACAGTTAAGTCTTGGGAATCTGACTCAAAAAGACCCTATTTGCCAATTTATAAGAAAATTGGATGGGAAGCTTGTCCCTGACACATAGATGTCAATCAAGCCGTTATTTTTCTTGCACATATTATATCTCTTTGTCTTTTCTTATAATTGTGATTTGTTTTGTTATTTTCTTTTTTTTCTCCGACAGGATCCAGATCTTTTTGACTATCACGATCTATTTTACTATTGTTGTACTAATCGTCATTTGGAAGATACTTGTGTTATTTTACTCACCCATTTTCAGGTATTATAAATTCAACTCATCATTGTACCTTTGAAGTCATCCTGAGTTGAGAAAAAAATACATAGAAAAATGGAAGCCACTTCAAGAAGACGAGTTGAAAACATTTGTGTGTTTTGCGGTAGTATGTTGGTACTAAACCACAATACATAGAAGCGGCAAAGGAGTTGGGTCGAGTATTAGCTGCAAGGAATATGCACTTAATATATGGCGGAGGAAATCTTGGATTATGGGGATCGTTTCAAAGGCCGTACAGGATGGAGGCAGTCATGTTTTGGGAATCGTCCCAAAACCTTAGCTGAGGCAAATCTTATTGAACCAACTAACGGAGAGGAACTGATCGTGCCAGGTATGTCTGAACGTCTGGTAGAAATGATTAATTGTGCTGATGCTTTTATTGCTTTGCCAGGTGGTTTGGGTACATTGGAGGAAATTTTTATTGTGTTATCTTGGGCGAACCTGAACATACACCAGAAACCTCTTGGACTACTCAACGTTGATGGATTTTATGATTTTCTTTGTGTGTTTCTTGATGATGCTCGGAGAAATGGGTTCGTTTCAAAACCTATGAAAGAACTCCTATTTACTGCCAGAACTGCTCCAAATCTAATTGACCAACTCATAGCCTATGAACCACAAATTGACCCTATCATTTCAAAGATAAATTGGTCTGGGGACGATCGTGGTAAGAGACGTCGGGTTAATCTGGATCTTAACCTTTAATTTCCTGTAGAATTTCAGTTAACCAGGTATTATCCTTCTAACTCTTCTTCTACTGTTTAAGACATTGGAGACAATGTCTCATTTAGGTTTGGGGGAGGGATTTAGTTGATTAGTACCTTGTTTTTAGTTTGATGTTGTTTTTATTTTTAGTCCAAATTTTTTCGAAAAACAAAAAAATTTGAAAAATTTTCAAAAAATTACAAAAATATTTTGCATTTTTGTGTTTTTATTTTGACTAAAAAGGTGGAATTGGTAAGAGATAGCCGATTAAGGAATTTCCGCTTCTGAGACGTATCTAAACCTTTTCGAAACAAGTTATTTTTGTTTATTTCATTTTGAATTATTTAATTTGTGAATTCTCCTTAAATCTGACTAAAATGGATCTTCATATGTTCAGTTGACAGGTATTATGAACTTACATGGAAACATACGGACATGAGCTAAAATTGAAAAGTTTGTAATATTCAGTGCTATAGTTTAATTGGAGGAAGCATCTCTAAATAGTGATGAGTAAAAAAAAAAAAAAAAAAACGTCTAAGATCCGAGTTATTAAGTCTGTAAGGGTATTTTAACACCTAGTGCCCTAAAACCAACTGGTTTGGGAGTCATTGGCCCAAAGCTCGTTACATGGATCGAAGATGCTGCAAAAATATATATATATATATATATCTGAAGTCTGAGTAATTAAGTTCGTATGGGTGTCTTAACACCTGGTGCCCTAAAGCCAACTGGTTTGGGAGCCACCGACCCAAAGCTCGCTACATAGACGGAATGTATTGTATATAAATAAAAAATAGAGAAAAAATCAAAGAAAAAAATCAGAAAAATCAGAAAATTATTCCATTGCTACAAAAAGGTGTGAAATCTGATAGAACTTTAGGACAAAAATATTACTCTCTTATCACTGCACTTATGACTGTTATGGGCAAAAAAGAGTTGATTAATATTTTGTTGCCTGTGTATATGGAGAATGGTAAAAATAATCGGAGAATTTACTTATTCGGTAATTTAGAAAGAAACAAAACAACTAGTAACTTGGAGTAGAATTTTCACCTGATTAGTCACTTTCTTTCTTTATTCTCTTTTCGCTTGTCTTTTTGCTTTTGTGTGCATTAGTTTTACTACATTTTTACTTTTGTAAAATGTTTGTGGGTATCATTGCTGTAAACCCTCACGAGACTACACTCGTCCACTAGGGACACCTAGGGGTTTAAAGGCTTGTTGCATATGCTAAATGCAACCGTGATCCCTACGAAAGTGGCTTAGTTAAATTTTATTATGTTCTGTATTTTGCTCAAGGACTAGCAAAATGTTAGGTTTGGGGGTGTGATGAGTGATATTTATATCACTATTTCCCACTCATTTAACTTAATATTTTGAATAGTTTCTCAAGTTTTATGAACGTTTTGATGTGTTTTATTGTTATCTTGCAGATAAATAAAGTTTGGACAGCACTGGAGGCAATTTGGGGCAAAACCGGACAAAAATGCGTCAACAGGGATATTTTCGTCTTTTGCGCATCGCGACGCTAAAACACTGTGCGCCGCGACGCCCAACGTCCGCCGGTTCTGCTAAAATGCGCCATGGTCAACGGGTCAACAATTTGAAAAGTTTGACTTTGCTAAAATGCACCGTGCCACGTGTCACCATCACATCCGATCTGCTAACGTGCGCCGTGCCACATGTCAACATCATATGCTGCCGACACTCAGACTTGCCACGTGTCGCCTCGTCATCAGCCACGTCAGCAAGTCAACAAGTCAACCTTGCCACGTGTGTGCCACATCATCAGACACGTCAGTAAGTCAACCGAGTCAACTTGCCACGTCAGCCTCAGCCAATCAGAACTTGACACGTGTCGCCACGTGTCGAAATCCTATTGTGCCGACAGTTGAACAGTCAGCCGCCACGCCACGTCAGCACCACGTCATCGCCACGTCGTCGCCGCGTCAGCATGACGTCAGCATGACGTCATCACAATAATTGAGAATTAGCCGCCTTGACACGTGTCGCTTGTACAGTCAGCCGCCTTGCTACGTGTCACCGTCTCATTGTGCCACGTCGAAAAATCCAGCGTCGCGACGCTGAGCGCCTTGGCATCGCGACGCGCTAACAGTGAAAAATTTTGCTATAAATAGGCCGCGATTTTCATTTTTTAGTACACCATTCTCTCACTATTCTATGTAATTAGGAGTGTTTCTCTCTCTAAATTTCTTTTAATTTAGTTTTGTAATTTTAATTCGTTCTGTAATAATAATAATTTACTTTCTTTATTTTACAGTTTTTACTATTCACTATGAGGAGGTAACTTCCCTATGCTAGGGTGAAAGGTAATTATTTTACTATTGCTATTTAGATTAATCTCCCTTAAAAATAATATATTTACTATTTAAAATTCTGATTAATAAGGAATACCGCTATATTGGTCGGTTGGTAATTTAATTTTAATCTGGTTTAAACCTGACTAATCAAGGAATACCGCTATATTGGTCGGTTGGTAAATTTATTTTCTGTTGGTTTGAACCTGATTAATAAAGGAATACCGCTATATTGGTCGGTTGGTAAATTTATTTTGGTACCGCCTTTATGGCTGGATTATGGACAAATATTACCACCTATATGGCTGGTTGGACTTAATTTGACTTAATCAGGATACCGCCAGATTGGTCGGTTGGTAAAATAATTATCACATTTATATATTATTTTATGGGAGATATCTAAATTAGTAGTAGTAAAAGTAATTCCTTTTGCCTTAGCATTTTATTTCATTTGTAATTTACTTTTCAGCATTTTAATTCACCGCAATTACTTTTCAGCATTTTTATTTTATGTCTTTTAAGTTTTTAATAGCCCTAGCTATGTGTCATAACTAAGTTAGTAATCTAGGGTTGTGATGAAATCCAATATCACCGGTTTATAAGGGTTAAATTATAATTTGGGTAATATAAAGATTTATTTATTGAGTCTTAATCTTAATGCTTTTTATTAACTGGCCACTAATAAAATTGATAAGGTAAACTTAAAATGAACTAGACATAGGGATTTTAAGTTTAAGACCTTAGACTCAATAACCCACGATCTTCTTTGAGGATAGATAACCCTTTAATAGATTTCCTTACAGGATAGGAATATACCTGTCGGGCGGGGGTAGCCATAATTGGAACTTAATCTTAATGAATCCAGATAATTTGGTTGACATAGACATATGGTTCAATTAGGTTAAATTGGATATTTGTAATTGACCATCGGAAGAGGCTTTTACATAATTTAGTGTTCCAGGTTAATAAATCAATATTTTACCCAATTATAAGATAACCACTTCATCTTTAAATAATATTGGAATAAATCACAACCCTAGATAGTTTTTAATATTGAATTTTCTTAAAATCAACTTTAAAACAATTTCATTTACTTAATTTTAAATTTAGAATCGTCACCTTTTCAAATCAATCAAACATCTTGTTAGATACTGGTAATCATTTGGCCCAATAAATTGATAACAAAAAGGTTTTAAGTCATCGTGGGATCGATACTTTTTATACTACTTGAACGATACGTACGCTTGCGTTATACGTGTGTGTTTACGCCGGCCATGTAGCTAGGTACTTCACTCTACATAGAGTACATAACACATTAAGAGTTAAGTGTAACTCATTCTTTCATCGCTTCAGGATATCATGCTCTCAGAATATAACTTACTAATAAAATAATAGCATGATTCATCATCACTTCATGGCTTGTTATTACCTGTTGAACATATTTCTTGGTATCTCCAATCTATTAAGTCGGGTTACCATCACTGATGATTGTCTAATGGCAATAATCTCATTCTTTTCTAGGTATTGAATACCTTATTCTGCTAGTCATTTCATAAAATGATCAGCTAAGTTACCATCAGTCAGTACATGATCCATTCTTATAGCTCCGAAAGAGAAGTATTCTCTAATTGTACTGTGTATCTGCATTCTTTTACTGTTAAAATAACAGGCTGAGTATTTGCAATATTCATGGTACTATCACAACGGATCAAAATAACTGGTATCAGTATCTCTCATAAAGGGGTATCTAATAGCAAGCTTCTTAATCAAGTTGTTTCTTCACTAGCTAATGTTAGTGCTATCATCTCAGCCTCCATGTAATATATCCGCTAGTAGTCTTGGAAATGGAAAACCACATATAATGTAATTTTAGGTTCATAGTCCTTTTCAAGTATCTTATCATGTCTACTAGCAAATCTACATAGTAATCTTACGACATATGAAATGTCAGATCTAGTGCAATCATAAACATAATGTCAGCTACCAATGCTGTTCACATACTCAGATTGCCTATTGTCACCAATGTTCTCAAACAACTTTACACTAGAGTCATAAAGAGTACATGCAAATTTATTATTAGATTCCATTTTTTGACCTAATAATTTAATTCTGAGAATTACACTAGTTTCTTCTAAGTTTTTCAAGAAAAATTTATAAGACATCATAGATTTTAACAGAATTAACGACATTTATATTGGAAAAATAAGCATATTAATATATAAATAGTTCACATGTTGTTTTCAGACTCTATAATAAATGTATTTGTTAATTTTGTTCACTTTCAAATCATGAGTAAAACATCAGAAGTAGAACCTTCACTATTTCAATTTATCAGTTGAGGTTGAGCCTCCATTATTTTTTAAATTAAAAGAAATTTCTTCTTAATAGAAACAATATGTTCATATAAATCATAAAATTTATATATTTAGTTATTATGTCATACCCAAAGTTCTAAATTCTCAACCTTTCCATATTTCATAAAGTAAAATTTAAATTTCACACACCACCAGTTCCAACAATTATAGTGGTATGGGGAATCACCCATCAATAATTTTTTATTTACAGCTTCTACATAGAACTTGAACAGAGCATAATCATAATAGATATGACGGAAAGCGTCAGTGCTTACCTACCATCCATCGGATCTATCAACCATGCTAATCTCAAATATGGTTGTAAAAAGTTGATTTCGATAAGGTTTACTTTTGGAACAGAACTCTTTAATCGGCAGTTCCAGATAAGGTGTCATGATTTGCCACAGTTGTAACATTTGAACTAACTTTTGTCATTTTTTGAGGAAGATTAGTGTCCGTTCTGGTTATTCCAATTTTGGTGATTATGGTTCTTGAGTTATTCACAATCTAAGATGACGGTTTTGGACGCAACAACATTTTCAAGAGGAGCATTTATTAAGCCTCTGGAGAGCCAAAATCAATGCTTGATTGCCTAAATTGTCGCCATCAACAAAAAATAAAGTCTTTGAGCCTCTAACACTCCTTTAAACAAACCTTTAAATCTTTCAAAAAAAAAAATATTAACATAAAACCATATCTCAAAATCTCTATTTAGTATTCTACTCACGTAAAAGTTATATTTCAAACTCATATGCGGTTATGAAAAACAGAGGCGTTTCAACTAATATTGAGAAATTATTGTCGGATCACATACCAACAATCAATAAGAGACCTAATCTAGTGAAATTGAACTACTGTGTTGTATCGCACAAAAGGCTTTAAAAGGATAATCAAAACTCACAGTATAAGTCTAAAATATTTCGAAATATGATCTTGGTCTGTTAACTTCAAAAATCTATATATTCATTCATGTTCTAGCAGCATTGAAAAATTTAAATAAAAAATTAATAGTCATCAATTAAATTATAAATTTATTTAAATATTTTCTTAGAGTTTCTTGAAATTGCTGGCAATTCTAAATAATTTTCATTATAAATTACCAGCTCTCTCACCATTGCTTATTCTAGAAGCTCAACAGCTTCATCAATTCCCTTAAAATATCATTTCATGCAAAATTTACTTATAATTATATCATAAGAACAGTAAAAGATATAACATAAGTAAACATGGTAAATTGATACGTCTTAAAATTGTTAGAACAATTTACAAAAACAAGACTAATATTACTGTTTACCACGAATACAAAAAATGAAGTTGAGTTGAGTCGCAGATTAGGTCGCTCTCTTTAAGACGTTTCACAACTTTACCCATAATTGTGCACGTAATATTCATATTCGATTCATTTATTAAACGAAACGTGATATTAGGATTAGTTTAAAAAATGAATTCATCACATTATGATTCAAATCGTTTAGAATTCGATTTAAATTTGATTCATCAATTCATTTTGTCACCTCTAATTAAATCTTCTTTTAACAGAAAATAATCACAATACATTTTTTTTTTTGGCACTTTTGTTTGTTCAAAGAATCACAAGTGCTTCTTACGAAATTTCATTCCATCAAGATGGCAAGGTCTGTTTCTTTGGACATTTTCCAGCGCTGCCCTTCAATTTCCAAAGTTTCCTCACCTGACAATACGATTCGCCTCGAGGGCTTATCTCTTCCCCCTCCCTCTCCTCTTACACATTTGACTTTTTTGTCTCCCCTATAATTCTCTATTTTCCCACTTCCTTTCACCAAATTCTATTTTCAATTTTCAAATAAATCATATATATATCTAATTTTTTTATTTATTGATATATATATATTATATCTATATTGATTATTTTTTTTAAAAAGAAAAAAAAAATTAAAAAAAAAAATTGAAGAGAAGGGTGACTTCAGGAAGAAGGGTGATTGCCCTTCGCCCTTCTTCCCTGAAGAATGGCACCCTTCTTCAGGAGAAGAAGGGCCTTCCTTATTTTTATTTTATTTTTTTTCTTTTAATTTTTTTTTTTCAAAAAATTTTTATAATTTAATTTAACACTACTTAATATATTATAAAATATTCTCATGTATATTAGAAAGATATTTTTATTTAAAAATAGTATCAAATAAAACAACAATAAAAAAGTTACACTTAAAAATAAAAGTATAAATCTAATTTTTTTCCTCCAAAGTCTCCTCCTAGATAAAAACTAAATTCTAATCTATGTTGCCTCCAGTTCCTCCTAGCGCACTAGGTGATATACCCAATACTGTTAGTTCCATTTTTATTGGCATGTGTCCGTGACAAAACAAGATCAATTGAGTTGTAATCTGACGTGAAGATTGGTATGCAATTGGACTGGTTTTGACTGCTGTGCTGCTGACTTCCGTTGGTGGTGCGTTCTTTCTCCTGTTCGAACATCTGCGTTATTGCTGCGTTGGTCAACAGGTTCGAACTTTGGCGTTGGTGTTGGGTTTGTTAAACTGTTCGAACGGTTGCGTTAGTGTACCGTTCTTATTTGTGTTCGAACGTTATCATTCCAGTGAGCCCTCGTTCGAGTTCCGTTCCTATTGGGTTCGAACAGTCCCATTCCAGAGAGCTCCCGTTTGAGTTTCGTTTCCATTTTGTTCGAACGGCCTTTGCAGTTTTCATCGCGTTCGAAACGCGTTTGTTGTGCGTTCGAACGGTCTGCGCTTTTCCTGTTTTACTGATGCGCTTTTTTAACCTAATTGAGCCTTTCTAAACCCTACCTATAAAAAGGCTTCTCAGCCCCCATTTTGTTTTTGAGGAAAACACATTAACCTAAAGCCCTAGCTTTTGTTTTCCCTCTCTTTTGAAGATCCCTCCTTAAGATTAAATCTTATTTCATGTGAGTGATCTTCTTGTTTCTTCACCCCTCACCATACACACATTACTACCTGTCAGATTCAATCCACAGAGACTTTAGAAGGTCTGAAGGAAGTTGCTTGGTGCATGCTCATGGAGTTCCTTGGGTGATTACAAGTTTGGGATTAGAATCAGCAAAGTTGTTGCTATAGGTCTTTTCACCATCTCTGTAAGTTTTTCTCATATATTGGATTTGGGTGGTAGCCTATACCCGGAGTGGTTTTTTACTCTAACGAGTTTTCCACTTCGTAAACAAATCTCCTTGTCATCTTTTAATCTCACTGTTCCCTTCTCTTGAGTTTTCAGATTTTTTTATTAAGTATTTTATTGCTATTGTGGTTGATTGTACTTCCATTGTTTGTTCTCTATTCGAAACGTGTTTTGAATAGGGTAGTAAATTTTTATTTACGCTTGTTACACCTATTCCCCCCCATAGGTGTGTTGGGTCAGAACCTTGGTATTTTCAATTGGTATCAGAGCCTAACTTCGATCCTTGACCCCTTCCTTATGGAAAGAAGTCAACCTTTAAACTGTCCCCCATTCTTTGATGGGACTGAATATTCCCATTGGAAAGTTCGTATGAAGGGATTTCTAAAGTCCCTAGACGAGAGAGTTTGGATGTCGGTGGAGTATGGGTGGAAACCACCTGTTGTTACTATAGAAGGAGTTACCTCTCCTAAGGACAAACTCTTTGGTCCAAGGATGAGTTTGAGGATGCAATAGAAATAGTAAAGCTATCAATGCTATACATGGCGCTATTTGTACGTCTGAATTTAGAAGGGTTTCTATGTGTGAAGTTGCTAAGGATGCTTGGGACATTTTGGAACTGTTCATGAAGGTACTTCGTCCGTCAGAAACAATAGACTACAAGATCTAGCCACTAGGTTTGAAATGGCTAGGATGAAAGAGGATGAAACCTTTGATGAATTTTATGCTGAAATAAATGACGTCGTCAACTCTAGTTTTAACTTAGGAGAAATTATCCCCACCAGTCGTATTGTTAGAAAAATTCTTAGATCTCTCCCTGAAAAATTTCTTCCTAAGATCACTGCTATAGAGGAGAGCAAAGATGTGGATAAGCTGAAACTAGATGATCTTGTAGGTAATCTTCAGATCTATGAGAGCAAACTTCCTGGTTTTAGAAAGACCAAAAATATAGCCATGAAATCTGTGAAAGTTGAAAAACGTGAAGATTCTGATGATGACAAAGCTTTGTCCCTTTCAGATGCTGACATGGTCATGTTTGTGAAAAGGTTTAAGAAATTTTGAACCCTAAGAAAAATGACAATTATCCTGATAAGCGATGGACTGAGAAACCTAGAGACAATACAATCGGTATAGGACAGGTAGGAAAGATAATAGAGAAGAGAAGGATAAGAAATCTCAATCCATTAGGTGTCATGAGTGTCAAGGTTTTGGTCACATTCGTGCTGAATGTCCCACTTTCCTGAAATCGAAAGGAAAGAAAGCCATGGCTGTGTCTCTATCTGATGATGAAGAAAGAGATGAGGAATATTCTGATGACTCAGAATCAGAAAGAAATTTCTCTCACATGGCTTTTACCTGTAGTGTGGATGGCGTAGAAGAAGAAGGAGCCGTCAACGAAAAGTTGGAGAGATCTGAGTGTTTTGAACCTAGTGACTCTGAAGGTGAGGATGATATTCAGACCGCTTTTACCGAATTGTTCAATGAGAGTTTGAGCATCAAACAGTCTAATGCTGAAATAACCAAACAACTCAGAGAGACTGAACTCGAAAGAAATGAGGCTCAAATCAAACTCGAAAAGAATCAGATTATTGTTGCTGATCTCAAGGAAAGAAACAAGGGACTGGAAGCTAGGATCAAGATGTTGGAAAGTGAACTAGAACAGACTCAGTCTAAATTGTCTGCCTTTTCGTGTGGCTCCCAAAAGATTGATCATATGATAGGGCTAGGTGTGTCCTCTGGTGATAAGAGAGGTCTAGGTTATGCTAAGACTGATGGCAATAGTGCTTCCTCCTCCAAAACTGTTTTTGTTCCTGCCTAAAAACTTGAGTACTAAACCTGTTAGAGAAGTTTTCCCTAGAGTATCAGGTGATCATTCCGTCACCATAAACAACTCTACTGATGATCAGCCAAAAGTCGCTAGTGCTCTTCCTAGGTTTGTTCCCACATGTCACTATTGTGGCAAAATTGGTCACACCCGACCCAAGTGTTTCAAGCTCAGAAAGAACAACACTAGACCTAGGAAGACCTCTCACAAAAAGACTCTAGCTCGTTAGCTCAACAGTTTTTTGAACTTGCTCGTCAGACCAAAGTTATTAGTGAAAAATTAGCTTTGTTGACCAAGAACTCAGGATCCAATAAAGATCACAGACAGGCTTGGGTTAGAAGGAAGAGTGTTTCGTTGCTCAAATCCCTCAAGGCTAGGGACAATCAAATGTGGTACTTCGATAGCGGATGCTCCAGACACATGTGTGGAGATAAAGCTATGTTTGTTTCTCTCGAAGAGAACATGACTGGGATTGTGACTTTTGGTGATGGAGGAAAAGCTCCGATTATGGGAAAAGGAAGAATAGCCTTGCCTGGTTTTCCCATCCTTGATGGCGTCCTGTATGTGGAAGGATTGACAGCTAATTTATTGAGTGTCAGTCATTTCTGTGACACTGGGCTTGATGTTCGCTTTGAGAAGAGAACGTGTTCGGTGTTTAATGCTCAAGGTGAGTGTATCATTAAGGGTCTTAGAACCACCAACAATTGTTACGGTATCTTCGTTGGACAGTCCTCTACGTGTAATGCTGTTCATTTAGATGAGATTGATTTGTGGCATCAACGGTTGGGACACATAAATTACCATGATCTTTCGAAAGTCTCGAAAAGAAACCTCATTGTTGGCCTTCCTAAATTAGGAAAGAACCGTAATCTTGTGTGTGGTCCCTGTCAGTTAGGAAAACAGACTAGAGCTAGTCATACTCGTGTTCCTCACATTCTTACCAAAAGGCCTTTAGAACTTCTTCATATGGATCTTATGGGTCCTTCCAAGTCAGAAAGTCTAGGTGGAAAAAAATATATTCTGGTTGTTGTGGATGACTTTTCTAGATACACTTGGGTTGATCTCCTTCGTGAAAAATCTGAAGCTGCTGAAGTCATCCAAGTCTTGTGCAGGAGGCTGATGAATGAGAAGGATCTAAACATCTCGAGGATTCGCACTGACCATGGTCGTGAATTCCAAAATTCTAGTCTCAAATCGTTTTGTTCCGACAAGGGTATAAAACAAGAGTTCTCGGCTCCCATCACTCCTCAGCAGAATGGTATTGTAGAGAGGAAAAACAGAGTTATCCAGGAAATGGCTCGCGTCATGATTCACAGCAAAGGAGTTGCTTTGCACTTTTGGGGAGAAGCTGTTTTCACTGCCTGCCACATTATTAATCGTGTGTTTCTGAGGCCTGGAACTGAGAAGACTCCTTATGAAATATGGAAAGGGAAGAAACCTACTGTCAAATACTTCAGGGTTTTTGGTAGCTCTTGCTACATTCTGAGAGATAGAGAAAATCTCGCAAAATTTGATGCCAAAAGTGATGAAGGCATATTTTTAGGGTACTCTCAGAATAGTAGGGCCTATAGAGTGTTCAATAAACGTACTCTTACGGTTATGGAAACCATCAATGTGACTGTTAATGATGGTGATTGTAGTCCTGATAATGAGAGAGAGTTAGTCCCTGTCATTGATAGTTATGAAGAACCTGATGGTGTAGAACCCTGACAGCACGACCAAGACTGATCATTCTGAAAGATGTGAGTCCCCAGAGAATGACAAATCTCGTGAATTGGTACCATCGTCTCGTGTTAAGCTACATCATCCTAAAGAAAATGTGCTAGGAGATGTCGCTGAGGGGTTGCGGCTTCGTGGAAGATTGATAAATCAATTATCATTTGCCTGTTATGTGTCTCAGATTGAGCCTAAAAAGGTTGAAGAGGCTCTTTTGGATGAAAACTGGGTGCAGGCCATGCATGAAGAGTTAAATCAATTCACTCGTAATGAGGTCTGGAAACTTGTCCCTAGACCCAAGACTACTAATGTTATTGGAACCAAATGGATATTCAAGAATAAACTGATGACATGGTACATAACTAGAAACAAGGCTCGTCTTGTGGCTCAAGGATATACTCAGGTTGAAGGATAGATTATGATGAGACTTTTGCTCCTGTGGCGAGGTTAGATCAATTCACATTCGTCTTGCACATGAGTTTGCAAATGACATGACTCAAGAGTTTGAAATGAGCATGATGGGGGAGCTCAATTATTTTCTTGGTCTTCAAGTTAAACAACTTGGAACTGAGACGTACGTCTCTCAATCCAAGTATGCAAGGAACCTCGTCAAACGTTTCGGATTGGAAAGTAAGAAACATACTAGAACTCCCATGAGTACTAGCCTGAAGCTTACTAGTGATTTGTGGGAAGAGTGTAGATCATACGTTGTACCGTAGTATTATATAGGCAGTCTGTTGTACTTAACTGCTAGCAGACCTGACATTGCTTTTAGTGTGGGAGTTTGTGCTCGATTTCAGGCAAATCCTAAGGAATCTCATTTAAGTGCTGTTAAACGTATCATTCGATATGTTCACGGCACTGTTGACTATGGGTTAATGTATACCGAAAACTCTAATACTGTTCTACTAGCAGGTTACTCTGATGCTGATTGGGCTGGTTGCGCGGAAGATAGGAAGAGTACTACTGGTGGATGCTCTATGTGGGTACTAATCTTGTTGCTTGGATGAGCAAGAAGCAGAATGCCATTTCCTTATCCACGGCCGAGGCCGAATACATGGCAGCTGGGAGCTGTTGCACTCAATTGCTATGGATGAAACAAATGCTACATGACTATGGGATCTCCCAATCGACCATGACAGTCTTTTGTGACAATTCTAGTGCGATAAACATATCTAAAAATCCCGTTCAACATTCTCGAACCAAACACATTGACATCCGTCATCATTTCATTCGCGAATTGGTTGAGTCTAAGATCGTGTCTCTTGAGTATCTCTCCACTGAACTTCAACTTGCTGACCTGTTCACTAAACCTCTTGACAACACTCGGTTTGAGTTTCTTCGGTCAGCCATAGGGATGTGTGTCTTCCCGTAGCTTGTTGTCCTTTCTTGTGTCAGTATGAGTAAGTTCTTTTCTTTTCTTCTTTTCTTTTCTTTGTTCTCTGGTTGTTGTTTTATTTTTTCTTAATTTCTTTTCTCTAAATGTGCTGCAAATGAGGCGTCTATGGCATGGTTAGCATATACATGTGATCCCGGTGTGTAGAATATATGATTGTGCATGCATGATATGATTCATTTTTCTTGATGCTCTATATACATGAGTGTGTCTGATAAAAACCTTTGGTATATCTTGTGCTTGCACTTTCACATACACGTTTTTAATTTGTCAAGGCTTGGTCGCATGTATGAGTTTTTGGAATGGCAATCTAATCTCTTTCATGCTTTGTTTGCTTAATAGTGTGACCTTTGACTAGATGACCTTGCTATCCCCTTTTGCAAAAGTAAAAAGAAATAAATTTAAAAAGAAAAATGAGACTCAAGTGCAAAAGAGCCAAAATGGCCAAATTCAAAAGATAAGGGCAAAAACCCTTCACTCGAAAGAGTTTTTAAATATGAGCTCATGATATTTATGGGGTAAATATTATAGCATGCAACCAATGTTGCTTATTTTCAGGTCCTAGTGGAGTTGGGTTTGAACACATATTTTGTGGACTTGGTTTGTTTAGAAATGGATTTCTTTGGCTGTGTCCAGCTCATAAAATAAGATCTTAAGCCTTGATTCGTTGTGCACTTTTTTAATGGTTTGAATCATATTCATAAGTGTTGTGTTTAGCAAATTGTAAAATGATGCATGTTGCTTCATGTCTTGATTATTTTTCTCTTTTCTGGGTATCATTGTAACTGCTCTTCTGCTGTGCACTGTCTTCATTTCGTTAGTGTTTCGTTCTTGTTTTCGTTCGCACTATTTTCGTTGGTGTCTCGTTCGCACTTCGTTCGAACGCCGTGTCGGTATTTAAATACCATCGTGCGGTTTCTGTTCGCACGATTCGTTCCTCTTCTCTTCCTCTTCTGGTTTTTTCTCTTCCTCGCTATTCTCCTCCATTTTTGGTCAGATCCAGCCTATCATCTTCTGATTCTCGGCCTCGTATTCATCTTCAAGGTAATCTTTCCTCTCTCTCTCACTGATCTTTTGCCTGTTTCTCAGATCTCATTCTAGGGTTTCGCACTTTCCATTTTTTTTAGCCTTATCTCTTGATTAAGGCGGATGGTATATTGTGTTTGTGTCTTATGTTGTTTATTGGTGTCTATTGTGGCGTATTGCATCTTCTAGTGGTGTTTTGTGGCTCGGTTTTACGCCATCGCGTTCGAACGCCCATGACTTTGCGTTCGAACGTTCATTGAATGTTTCTTAGTTCTGTGAAGTCTGTTTTGGGTTGTCTACTCATGTTTGTGGTTCTTGTGTTTTCTCTAGATGCCTAAGAAGAGTGTTGCTTCGAAGAAACGTCCCCGAGACTCTCTTCCTCGCGATAGTTTTCGCAGTCCTGCTGTAGCTAAACTGTTCGATGATCAATTTTCTCAGCGCAGTCTGTTTTTGGAACGCAATGTCCTGGTTGATGAACTGCAAGATTCCGGCATTGTTCCTCTTCTGATTACTCGTGGATGGGGTCCTCTCTTATCGGGTTTCGTTGGGCCGTCACCTCGTCTTGTCCAGGAGTTCTACTCCAACTTAGAGGTTGTGTCCGCAACTTCGTTTTCCGTGTACATTCGGGGTCATTATTTGGATATCGATCCCTTGTTTTATCCCGGATTCTTGCTATTCCTGAGGTCCCCTACCCTCAGTACCCCTGGTCCCCTACAGATGGACCTTCTGATCAGCTTGTCCTGGACGTTGCCACTGGCCAGCATCGTCCGTTTGTCGGAGGGACAATTGTCGTTGCTACATTGCTGCCGGCCTTCGCCTATCTACTAACCGCATTGTGTGCCATAATCTGTGGCCCAAATCTCATGTCAACACTCAGCCCTTTGCACGGATTGCATTCCTATATGCCATTGAGCAGGGTCTATCCATTGACATCCTTAGTGTCATTGTGCGGGAGATGATTCGTATTCGCACTGCTTCTTATGCTTCTCACACCCTTCCCTATGGGTGTCTTATTCGCCGGATCATCTCGGCTTTAGTTCCGGACTTTGTGCATGATCCTCCTCTTCCTCTCCTCAAGCCGATTGGTCGACAGACTGTCTCTGCAGGCGCTGCTCATCTTCGTGCTCCTGCTCCAGCGGCTGCTCCTGCTCCAGCAGCTGCTCCTGCTCATGCTCCTGCTCCTGCCCCGTCTTCCTCGGCTGCTGCCTCCTCTTCTTCCGCTGGTCCTCCAGATTTTTACCAGCGCATCCTGGACTCTCATGCCACTATTCTCGTTGAGCTTCGCCTGGTCTCAGGTCACGTTTCCGAGGTCCGCTCTTCCGTTCGCCGCCTTGAGGATTGGTTTGACTGTCACCTGTCATCCTCTCGTGCTGGTTCAGATTCCGATGACGAGGAGTCCTCTGCTAGTTCCGAGTCTGACTAGCTGCTTTATTTTGTTTTCTAGGTTTCCTTGAGATAGGAGGAGTTTGTTTATTTGTTTTGTTTTGGGATCATTTTTTTTGTTATTAAACTTTATGATGTACTCTCACCTCTTTTGTTTAATGATGGGATGTTTTGCAAACATTTGACGAACTTTAATGAAAATATTCTGTCTTGAATGTTTCTCCTTCAGTATATCACTGATGCATGTTTGTGTGGGGGAGTCAGTTTTACTTATATATATTTGTTGTTTCCCCTGGTGTATGCATACTTTGTCATTTCGTGACAAAAAGGGGAGTAAATTGGGTGTTTGGGTTTTGCCTTGTTCAGGACAGTTCAGATTAAGGGGGAGAAAAATACTTTACCTGTTTTTATGTTTTTCTTGATTATCCCAATGCTTTTCACGGTATATTATTGGTTGTGGATGTTTCAGATAACAGGTATGTTGCTGTGGAGTTATTGCTTTCAAGACTACTTGGTTAGGTATTAGATCGAGTCCATTTGTAATAAGTCTCTGTTTTGATGGTGGACAGTTGACTTTTTCCTTTTTCGGTCTGTTATCGTAGTGCTTGTTTTAGGTTGTGTTTTGTCACGGAATGCCAAAGGGGGAGATTGTTAGTTCCATTTTTATTGGCATGTGTCCGTGACAAAACAAGATCAATTGAGTTGTAATCTGACGTGAAGATTGGTATGCAATTGGACTGGTTTTGCTGCTGTGCTGCTGACTCTTCCTGTCCGTTGGTGGTGCGTTCTTCCTCCAGTTCGAACATCTGCGTTATTGCTGCGTTGGTCAACAGGTTCGAACTTTGGCGTTGGTGTTGGGTTTGTTTATCTGTTCGAACGGTTGCGTTAGTGTACCGTTCTTATTTGTGTTCGAACGTGATCATTCCAGTGAGCTCTCGTTCGAGTCTCGTTCCTATTGGGTTCGAACAGTCCCATTCCAGAGAGCTCCCGTTTGAGTTTCGTTTCCATTTTGTTCGAACGTCCTTTGCAGTTTTCATCGCGTTCGAAACGCGTTTGTTGTGCGTTCGAACGGTCTGCGCTTTTCCTGTTTTACTGATGCGCTTTTTGTAACCTAATTGAGCCTTTCTAAACCCTACCTATAAAAAGGCTTCTCAGCCCCCATTTTGTTTTGAGGAAAACACATTAACCTAAAGCCTGAGCTTTTGTTTTCCTCTCTTTTGAAGATCCCTCCTTAAGATTAAATCTTATTTCATGTGAGTGATCTTCTTGTTTCTTCACCCCTCACCATACACACATTACTACCTGTCAGATTCAATCCACAGAGACTTTAGAAGGTCTGAAGGAAGTTGCTTGGTGCATGCTCATGGAGTTCCTTGGGTGATTACAAGTTTGGGATTAGAATCAGCAAAGTTGTTGCTATAGGTCTTTTCACCATCTCTGTAAGTTTTCTCATATAGTGGATTTGGGTGGTAGCCTATACCCGGAGTGGTTTTTTACTCTAACGAGTTTTCCACTTCGTAAACAAATCTCCTTGTCATCTTTTACTCTCACTGTTCCTTCTCTTGAGTTTTCAGATTTTTTTATTAAGTAATTTATTGCTATTGTGGTTGATTGTTCTTCCATTGTTTGTTCTCTATTCGAAACGTGTTTTGAATAGGGTAGTAAATTTTTATTTACGCTTGTTACACCTATTCCCCCCATAGGTGTGTTGGGTCAGAACCTTGGTATTTTCAAATACTTCGTACCATAATTGATTACGAATCATATAACGAGTGGCCCATTCTTTAGCTTCATACGATGAATGTTCCCACCACCACATTGGGATGGGTGGTACAGGTAATGAGGGTGTAAAAAAATTTGCACAAAGTGTCTGCCAACATTAGCAATAGCTATTTCTTGGACGCTCTTGCTCTGGAACTGCAAGGGACCTTAATGTCAAGTTAGTAAAACAACTCCAAACATTCTCAGCAAATGTATGCAGTACAAGATTGTACCTCGAAGCGATGACAATTCCTAAACTCATTGAGTCCATCCAATGTACCTCTGGTGCCGGTGACTGGAAGAAATGTAGTAAGTGTAATATATTGTCAGCCCATCCGTTTGATGGATAAAGTCGATCATATAAATCCTTATTTTGTTGAATCTCTTCAATAAGGTCGCATCGTACTTGACCTCAAACTTCTTCGCCATAACCGATTAGTGCAACTATTACTCTGAATCCATAATGACCATCAGCTTGAATGTCAATAGTGTGAGAAATATTGTTGATATGCCACAGGTTATTTCTGAATATAGGTATCACAGATCGATGGAAGTTGAGTATGGTCATGAGTTGATCACCTCCCACGGCCCCCTCTCCCTACAGTCAGTACATTTGGTTGAGTGACCCTAGATCCTGAAGTGGAAGCATATCCAAAAGAAGGTATGCGACGCTTGCTTTGCTCATCTCTGCCTGTAGGTCGACCTCTATGTTCAGTGTTGTACGAAGGGACTCGAACTGTGCTTTGAGATGGATCTGTCATATCGAGAAACTTGTCTATCATATGCTCTCGCATACATTGATTCATCTCATGTAATAATTCAACAACATTTGATATCTTGTTAGGCCGTGTTGCATTATAATTGAACTGATGTACGTGCATTGATAACTTTCTCCAATGTGTGTCGACACTTTGTATCGAAATTGGGATGGAAAGATGAAGACAATATGCAAAATCGTGCATACATGGAAATCCATATATTATTTTGAACGAGCAGTTGCACATGCAGGCTAGTTGGTGGCATGTTTCATCAACACATTTCAGTTGATCATAAATAAACTCCATCGCCTCTAACGAAATCCGACATCTTATTTCATTAAAAATCTCCACACGCAAATGTGTATGTCGTGGAATGTTCAAAGATTTCTCGAATGACTTTTGAATTTTCCCAAACTGATTTCTCAACATCTTGTGTATTTTTTCAAAAGATAATTGTAGGGATGACATGATATTTCCCAAATATAATTTCAGTCTCGAATGTGCAGACTCTGCCCTGTAATTTAAAAAATATTGTATTTTTCATTAGTGAAAATTACAATAATGATCAATAATTTAAATTGTAAGAAAAAATAATTGTACCTCTGACTTGAATTGCTTCCCCGATGCATACATGTATCAATCCATGCTGAAACAAATCGGTCTCTGTAAGGGTGTAACCATGTCTCCCAAATGTAATTTAGAGCACCATTGAATTGTCTAAACTCCTCGCGCATCACCTCCCATTTCTGTTGGTAAGACCATTGTGTTTATGAATTAATAAGGGAGTGTCATGATGAATAAAAGTGTTTTCATTGTATACCAAGCATAGGACTGAATTCTTCATTACGCACTGATTTATGTGCCAAATACAAAGAATTTGACGAGTCATGGGAAAACATGTTTCAATGGATTTAATAAGCCCCAAATCCCGATCTGGAACAAAAAATGATGGCAATGATGCTCTTTTTTCAACCATTCATTTCTTCAAGATTGATAATGCCAATGTTAGTTGCTCAATCGTCTCATTACTAAGATATGCGAACATAATCGAGTAAGTTCGCATTGTTGATGTGATACCAACAACCTCCAATAGTGGTATCTGATACTCGTTGGTCTTGTATGTTGCATCAATGATTAACACAGAAGGAAAGTTAACATACAACTCCAAGCTTTTTGGATGAAACCAAAGAATATCTGTAATTTCATTGGTGTCTGGATTTGTAAGGTAATCATGAATATAATTTTTCTTAATCAATTGATCCAAAACATATTGAATAGCAGTTAGACCACCCCGTTTCGCTTCTTTGTTTCTGGAAATAGCATTGTAAATGCTTCTGATGTCCGTACTATTTGACAGGTCTTTTTCTTTTAAAACACTAAGAATTTCACGAGGTGCGGTGCTGTTGGCCATATCAAGCACAAATTGTTTCTCTAACGATTTTAGCCTAGAAGGATATTCATGACCATCAAGATATTCTGCTACTTGATGGTTATGTAAACACATGTAACCTTTAATCCCCACATAATACCGTCTGGAGGTTTTGGTATACCTCGCAGCTCAAATGGGCATTCATATTTTTTTGTCCCACTATTTTTTACTATGGATTGACCTTCAAAAAGATACCGCTGTGGTTTGTACTTTCCTCCTCTTTCACACATAAGATGACACTTTGGCAGCTTGCCGCCTTCAAATTAGCAGAATTTTTAATCACTATCACAATATTATTTTCTAGACCAACTCTTTTCGCCCAATTTATCATATCTTCTCAACTTTCAAAGATCTATATAAAAAAATAATGAAGACATATAAATAAAAAAAATATATGTAATTTCTACACTTTAAAAATAAATAATGAATGTACATAATACAAACATAAAAATAACCTGGTCTATAGTAAATTAAGTTGTATAATCACGACTATTGCTGTAGATGCTTTCCCCACTTCGAACTCATCTTTCACCACCTGACCAACTATCTGAAAATGAGCCCAAGTTACAGTTATCCATAATGTTTCCGAAGATGATAACTTTATTCTAAGAAGAGAGAATGATATGTTGAAGGAGAAAGAAAGAATGAGATGAGAGAGGCTCAAATGATATTACCTTCAAACTACAAACTACCTCTTTATATAAGAAAAAAACACAAATAAAACAAATAACTTTAAAAAAAAGTAAAAATAGATATGATACTGATTTACGAAATTAAATAAGACAAACAACTTTTAATAAAGAAAATATAAAATCAGAATCAGAATCAGAATCAACACATCTTTTAATAAAATATTTTTTTAAACAAAAAGTAACAGTAGATATGGATACTGATTTACGAAATTAAATAAGAAAAAAACTTTTAATAAAGAAAATATAAAATCAGAATCAGAATCAACACAACTTTTAATAAAATATTTTTTAAAAAAAAAAGTAAAAATAATATGAATATTGATTTCGAAATTAAATAAGACAAATAACTTTTAATTAAAAAAATAAAATTCTAATCGGAATCAAAATCAACACAATTCTAATAAAAAAAATATATTTTTTAAAAAAATTGTGTTGATTTTGATTCGGAATCAAAAAAGAATATAAAATTAAAAAAAAAAAGATAATCCATTGGACGATCATCCAAGGGAATCATCCCTTGGATGACGTCCAGGGATGACGTCCAAGGGAACATCCCTTGGACGAGACGCTCGTCCAAGGGGGATGATTCCCTTAGACGATGAAGCAAATGGGGAATTTCCCCTTTTTTTTTTGGGTCAATAATTATTGGCAAAGTCAAATTGATAATGAGATGGATAATTTAATAAATTTACAATGAAATAAAGAGGGGGGGAATGTGTCAGGTGTGTCGGGGGTGGGATGTGTTGTGATTAAACTCACACGAATAAGAGGAGAAATGAGAGAAAACTCTTCTTTTATATTACCCACAAAAGAATTACAAAGTTTTAAACTAAAACTTTACAAAAAACTCTCAACTCTCTTACACTCTTAACTCACTGATTTGGGATGAGTTTACAATTGATAATGGCTATTTTTATAGTATGTGAAAACGTGTGCACTGTTCACACGTTTTCACAGCTTGTTGCCACCCACACACAAGTTGTATTTCACAGCTTCTCATTTTGCATGCCAACTGCATGCTGTCACCTTCAACTTTCGGTTTGTTGGTTTCTGCATGCTGGAGAACTTGCTGGACTTCACTTCAACAAATCTCCCCCTCGGTGAAGATTTCCCCAAAATCTAAGCCGACCATCAATCACCCAAATCGGATCCTCCAAAAGGATCCTCTCACGGCTGCATCTGTATAACTGCCTACGTACCCTGAGTTGGGATCAAGCCAATCGTAGTTCTCTGAAACTCCCCACTCTGACTATGTGGAGAGTTTTATCATCCCGGATATGGCACGACAGATTTCAAGCTTCCCATTTGGTAAAACTTCGTGAATATATCGGCACCGTTTTCGTCGGTGTGAATTTTCCTGAGTTCTATCAGCCTTGAGCTCAGGACATCCTGTATCCAGTGATACCTCACATCGATATGTTTTGACCTCGAATGATATGTTGAATTTTTACCGAGATAGATAGCACTCTGGCTATCGCAGTACAAAGTGTACTTCTCCTGCTTGAAACCCAATTCCTGGACTAATGTCTTCATCTACAGTAATTCCTTGCAAGCTTCTGTCATTGCAATGAATTATGCCTCTGTTGTAGAAAGTGCAACACATCTCTGCAACCTCGACTGCCATGCCACAGCTCCTCCTGAGAGAGTAATCAGATACCCCGAAGTAGAATTTCGGGTATCCACATCTCCTGCCATATCTGAATAATCATGTACTGCTGTGTTGAGTGCCTCCCCCCAGAATGTCTTCGGCAGCTTGGCTTGTGACAGCAAGCTTCTGATCCTCTCGCACAAGGTTCTGTTCATCCTCTCAGCTAGGCCATTCAGCTGAGGTGTCTTCGGAGGTGTCGTTTGATGTAGGATTCCTTGCGTCTTGCAGTATTGATCAAACGGACCTCTGTATTCTCCACCATTGTCTGTTCTGATGCACTTCAGTTTCTTGCTGGTTTCTCTCTCCACCAAAGCATGACACTCTTTGAACACTCCCAACACTTGATCTTTTCTCTTCAAGATATATGCCCAGGTCTTCCTTGAATGATCATCAATGAATGTCACAAAATACAGTGACCCTCCGAGTGTTCGTGTCTGCATCGGACCGCATACATCTGAATGTATGAGATCTAGTACCTCCGATTTCCGTTGAGGCGGGGAGCTCTGGAAGGATACTCTGTTCTGCTTTCCAGCCATGCAGTGTTCACACTTCCGTAAGTGTGAGTTCTTCAGTTCCGAAAGAATATTCCGTCTGCGTAGTATCTCCATCCCTGTTTGGCTCATGTGACCAAGCCTTTTATGCCATAGCTCGGCTGCCTCATTGCTGTTGACTGTATTTATGCTACTATTTGAAAGCTTAGCATGCATCAAATACAGAGTTGAATCTTTCTTACCTCGTGCCACGACCATTGATCCTTTAGTGAGCTTCCAGCATCCGTCACTAAAGGTGCTGCAGAAACCTTCGTCATCCAGCTTGCCTGTTGAGATCAGGTTTAACCGGATATCTGGGATGTGCTTGACTCCCTTCAACATTAGCCTTGTCCCGTTCTCTGTTTCAAGGCAGATGTCTCAAATACCGACGGCTTTGGACTGTCCGTCATTCCCCATTATTACAGCATCGTAATCCCCTGGTGTGTAAGATGAAAAAAAGTCTCTGCGAGATGTGGCGTGTATGGATGCGCCACTATCTATCACCCAACTGGTCTCGTGGCTGGCAAGATTTACAACATCTTCTTCATATATTATATGAAGTTCTCTGGAGGTTTTCTCGGTGGTAGTGGCAACTCTTTCTTGATTAGAGTCACCATCTCTCCTGGACTGCTCATTCTTCAGTTTGTAGCAATCCCGCTTCATATGGCCTTTCTTCTTACAGTAATAGCACTCAATATCTCTAGTTTTAGATTTACCTCGGTTCTTGTCTGATCTCCCTGGGCCTCGGCTTTTACTCCTCCCCCTTCTGGTGTTCTTCTCTGTCACTAGAGCTTCTGAGGTTGAGGTTGATGCCGACTCTTGCATTCTCGTCCTCTTTTCTTCCTCGAAGATCCTGGTCTTTGCAATCTCCATAGTGACTTTCCCATCTACGGCTGAATTTATCACCGTAGATCTGAACATTTCCCAAGATTTTGGTAACGTATTAAGGAGTATTAAGCCATTTACCTCATCACCGAAGTCTATGCCCAATCCAGACAATTCTTTCATGGTTCCGAGGAAATCGTTGATATGGTCCGCCACAGCTGTACTTTCCTGGTATTTCAAACCCATCATTTTCTTGATATAGTACAGCTTGTTGTTGCCAGTCTTTGCTCGAAAAAAATCCTCCAGCTTTCCCCATAAAGCACGTGCATTTGTTTCTTCACTGACATGGTTGACGATACTATCGTCGATCCACTGACGAATAGTACTGCATGCTTTCAGGTGAAGATTAGCCCACTTCTCATCGGATCGGACATTCCTTCTGGTTTCCGCTCCAAAAATACCGATCCATCATAGTCCTTCACATACAGAAGGTCTTTCATCCTTCCTCTCCATGTGAAATAGTTTGTACTGGTTAACAAAATCATTTTTCCGTTTCCCCCTTCCATTATAAAAAATTCTAAGCAGAATTTCAAAAAATGAACCTCACCGTTACGCCTGGAATGGTCAAAAATGGTGGAAATGACACTTCGTTTGTCAAAATCCGACACAGGGACCAATTTGCAAATTTCAGAAATTACAGGGGTCAAAGTGCAATTTCCAAAAGATCAGGGGCCAAAGTGCAATTATGGAAAAGTTCAGGGACTAAATTATATTTACATAACATTCAGGGACTAAATTGTAAATATTCGAAAGCTTAGGGGCTAAACTATAATTTCCAGAAAGTTCAGGGACCTATCTGACAAAACGACACAGGACCGCTGACGTGGCTGA
Source organism: Zanthoxylum bungeanum (assembly GCA_019454045.1). Classification (NCBI taxonomy): domain Eukaryota; kingdom Viridiplantae; phylum Streptophyta; class Magnoliopsida; order Sapindales; family Rutaceae; genus Zanthoxylum; species Zanthoxylum bungeanum. The sequence continues at coordinate 26,039 of SKCR01003456.1, forward strand.
CACATGGCGGCGATTGGCGACTGACGCTACGTGGCTCGCTTGATACTGGCTGCTGACGTGGTGCTGACTGGTTCTGCTGAAGGCGCTGACTGTGCGCTGACCGCTGACTGGCGCGATTGGGGCGCTGACGTGGCGGCTGACTCAGCGTCTTCAACCTCAGCAGAAAGTGGAGCGCGTGGGGCGCGTCGGCGCGCGTGGGGACTCCTCTGGACGGCGCGTGCGGCGCGTGAGGCAAGCTGGGACCTCCGTTTGATCGCCGAGAAATATCGCCGTGTTCGTCTCGCCGTGAAAAGTCCGATGGTATGCTCAAAATCGATTTTCGACAACTTTTGTCGGAAACGACTTTCCGAACCGAAACTTCATTTCCGAATTTCGGGATCCCTCCGTGGAACCTTAGCTCTGATACCACTTGTTGTGATTAAACTCACACACGAGAGAAGAAAATGAGAGAAAACTCTTCTTTATTATACGAAAAAAAGAATTACAAAGCTTCCAATTTAACTTGCTTGGATATGTAGATAATTTCCTACCACCTTTTATACTATTTTTGTTTTCTACAATTGATTTTTTAAAGTTTACTATACTTATTATCTACTTTTTCAGTCTGATCAAACTCCCGGAAGCTTGAAGGAAGAGCTCACGAGAATTCTTTCACAAGTGGAAGAAATGCGGAAAAGGAAATCTGATCGAAAAAACCAATTTGTAGATGTGTTAGAGTAAATAGAGATGATAAAAAAAGAGATCTGTGGATCAACAGTATATATTTCTTCTAAAACAGTTGTGGATGAATCAGATTTATCTTTGAGAAAGCTGGAGGAATTTCACAGAGAGCTCCATGAACTTCAGAAAGAGAAGGTTGAATGATTTTCTTCACATCTATTTTTGCTCTGGTTTGATTAAACTGCAGATGTTTTCGTTTTATAATTTTGAACACTAGTTTATATTCTTTCTTTGCAGAGTGAAAAGCTGAAACAGGTTCAGGACCACCTAAACACCTTGAATTCTCTTTGTTCAGTGCTCGGTATGGATTTCAAACACACAGTTAGCGAGGTTCATCTAGTTTCGCGACTCTGAAGGATCTCACAAGGAGTATAAGTAACGATACAATTGAAAGCTGGTTATTGCAATACACAAACTGCGAGAGGTTAAGATACAGAGAATGCAAAAGGTAAATAGGAATTTTAAGTTTTTATCTGTAAGATGATGTTAGTTTTATTCTGATGAGTCCTTCAAAATTACGAGCTTTTTATTTGACTCCTTTGAACCATGGCAGCTCCAAGATCTTGCAACTACCATGTTAGAGCTATGGAATTTGATGGATACTCCTATTGAAGAGCAGCAAGTATTTCAGAGTGTTACTGTTGTGATATTTTTATATCGTACCGCAAATGTACGGTGTCAAGTTTTAGTACAAATCAGTGAAAGAGTGTCGAATCCACAGGGATTGCGTTAACTCGCACTAAGTACTACAATTGATAATCCTAACTTTATTTAGACGATAATTAATAAAGATGTAATTAAATAAATAAATATAAAAACAATAAAATAGGAGGAACTAATACGATAGAGACTCTGGATCCTAATTTCACCTAGTTGTCGCCTGTGTAATTGTCATGCCAGTTAATCTTTGTTCAGTTATATTATTTATAAGGCAAGACTCCTAAAATATCCACTCTCTCTCTCGAGTGCCGAGTGAAAATATCATCAACTACGGACTTCGATATCTCTATAAAAATCCAGTAGTTAACAACTCATTACGCTTTGCGATTCTATTTAACGACTTCAAAGGATTGCATATTCTCTCGAACTCTATAAATCCCAGGTCATATTCTCTAGATCTATTCAAAATCCCTCTCTCGAGTGATAGATTATAAACATTCATCATCATATTTGTGGCCAACAAACACAAAGCTTAAACTCAAAAGAAATAAATAATTAATAAAACTTCATCACGAAATTGAAAAACAAATATAAGGTTTAAGCATAGATTACAATCATTCTCCAAAATTAAGGAGTAAATTCATGACAAAAGATAAAACAATAAATAATCAAGCCATGAATTTAATGGAAATCATTAGAGTTTTAAGAAAGAAATAAGAAGATAAAACCCGAATTGAATCTCTTCCTCTCCGGATATTACAGCCTTAAATCTCCTCTTGTCGCTCTTCAATCCTCTCCTTGGATCTCTAAAAATATTTAATTCTGTGTTTTGTGCTCTGTATTAGCCTCCCTTTGAATGTTGGATGGACTGTTATATTATAGTTGAGGTCTCAGAGTCTTTGGGTAGTATTAGGATTATTGAAAACCCTAAAATTAAATCCTGAAATGCGCGTCTTCTCTTCTCCGCAGCGCCGCGACTCCTTAAGTGGGCGCCGCGGCGCCTAACTCTCTGGAAAATGTATTGAGAGCAAAGACCTTCAGGCGCCGCGGCTCTGTTTCTTTGTATGTGTCATGCGCAGCTTTCTTTAAATAATGTAATGGGGCCCACGTGTAATTCCTTTAATATTTCTTCAAATTCATGCCTTAGTCAAAGATGGTGGCTTGTCTCACGCCACTTTTGTTACACAATGTTGGAATATTGGGGGCCCACGTCCTTGCTTTTGATTTGGTCAACATTGGTGGCTTTCTTCCAATTCTGGGCGTTCTCTTCAGTTCTGGGCACTGCAGCGCTAAGATTTGGGCGCCGTGGCTCCGGTGCACATAGTTGGATAGATCTCTTCGAGTAGATGCAAATCGATATATTATGGGTCTCGTAATTCTTTCTAGATCAAAAGTTATAGTCTTTTTACTTTCAGTGCGCAACTGATGCTGATTTTTACTGCTTCTTGAGTCTGATGTTCCCAATGGGTCCCGAAACACACGTAATTGATCTATTCTTCATGTTCTAATGCTTCCTACAAATAAAATATAAAATAAACTATAAATGACAGTAAATAATATGGAAACTAACAAAATAATAATCTAAGAGTACAAGAATAAGTGGGTATAAACCACACTTATCAGTTACTTGTAACATAGCCACCTCAGAACATGAAGTAACAAAACCCAACACTCTCTCTGTGGACTTCATAAATCATGTGAGTAATTAGCAAGTGAAAACTGGTTATCTTAGTTCATTTCTCAAGCCTTTTGGTTTGTGTATTTTTAAAAGTCTGTGTGGGAATTGCTTTTGGCAGCGCTAAAGCGGTAAATACATTTTTCAGGTAGAGGCAGAAGTGTATCGGTTGGAGGAGTTGAAGTCAAGAAAAATGAAAGAGCTTGTTATGAAGAAGAGGTCAGAGCTAGAGGAGATCTGCAGAAAAACACATATGGTTCCAGAAAATGATTGTTCAATCGAATATGCTATTGAAGCCATTGAGTCTGGTATCTGCTCTGCTAATATATATTTAATCAGTGATACTACCTTTAATTCAAATGATCATTAACTGTTTGAATATTTCTATGAATGCAGGAGCCATGGATCCAGCTAATGTACTTGAACAGATTGAACTTCAAATAGCTAAGGTTAAAGATGAAGCTTTTTGTGAGAATTGGGTGCATGATTGCTGGCAAGGAAAAAAAAATATTAAAATAATATAATCATTGATTTTGAAGTTTATTTAAGTGAGTTATTATGCGTATTAGAGAAGAAGTCATCGAAGTATAAAAAATAATAATTTTCTCTTTCTCTCTCTTATTTCTTTCTTCTTCCTTGCCAAAACTTCAAACCGCCGCCGCCGCTTCACCGTCGACCACCTTCATCCACGAGCCAGACCACCGTGTAGCTGCCGTCGTCAGCTTTCCGTCGCCACCGAGATCGAGTCCAACGGCCGCCGGACGCGCCGCCACGCGCCGCCAGACTAGGACGCCACGTCGCCGGTTCTTCTGCAATTTTCGGCCGTCTCCGTTCACTTATGACGGCCACCTTCGGCGAGTGAGCACTTTTCAGGTCGAGATCTTTCCAACGCCAGTGGTCGCTTCCTGATCCGACATCGTTTGGATTATTTTCCGTTTTGTAGTTACCAGCGATTCAGGGGTATTACCGAATTTGAGATCCGACCGTTGGATCGGTGATCCGATCGCACCAGATTGGTGCTCTCGATATTACGAGTGTTTTGGTATATATATTCACCGTAGAAAGTTTTTGGTTGTGGGGTCCGCTTTTTGGTGGTGGGGCCCGATCTTCGTTGTGGGGCCCGCTTGCCTTGCTGAGCGTTCTAATTAGTTCCGGAGCCGTTCGTTGCTGTTTTTCTTCTCAGCTTAGTCGTTTGGAATTTCGAGCTGATAATCATTATTGACTTTTGTGTGAATCGAGGTAAGTACACTCTGTGGTGATTCTCTTAACATATTGTTTGATGATTGATGGTTGTTGTGAAAGTCGGTATATATATATAAATATAATGGTATATTATATATATATTTATATTAAATATATTTTGTTGAGATATAATATTGAGATATTGAAAGCATGATAATATGAGATCATAATTATTGAGATGCGATTGATGGATTGGATGTGAGATGTGATTGTGTTGATGATGTGTGCTATTGTGTTACGCTGCCGGGTTTGGTATAATAGTGGTCGGATTTGAGATGAGATGAGATGTGATGATATATAAGATGATATGAGATGATAGAAAACCTTGGGAGCTGTCATTGAGGACCCTTCCATTGGTTTTGATATGGGGGAGTACGGGGGCTTCCCCATTGATTATATTTCTCACATTGAGGACTCTCCCATTGGTTTCATTCCACTATTATCCTTAACCCGGATTAGCAACCATGTTTGATGGATGTTTGTATTGTTGTGGGATGATTGTTGTGATGATATTATAACATATGCTATTTTCATATATTTTATATACATATATATATAACCCTATTTTTTTGGTGAGGTCATGTTGAGAGAATGAGTGATTACTTGCTGAGCTTTTTAAGCTCACTCCCCTTTCCCCTAACATTTCAGGTAGTCCGTCTGCACAGTAGTAGCAGTACCAGATTTGGATCCACGTGCCACAGTTGTATATTCGGGTTGGACCAGACATTTGTGTCACCTTTTGTATTTATTTCTTTAATATTGTGTTGTAAACCACAACAGTCGTGTATACTGTTTGGATTTGTAATAAGTGATGTAATATTTGTGTGCATTTGATTGGTTGTTTGACATATAGTATGCTCGAGCTGAAGAAGTCGGCGAACCTCTTTCTAGGGTTGGGCCCGCTCTAGGGAGGGGGTCGTGACAGATTTGGTATCAGAGCCTAGGTTTATAGGTTCTGTAGACACATTACATTGGAGAGAGTATTAACGGCGTAGCTTTTTGTTTGTAGGAAAATGTTTGGTCGTGGCCGTGGAACTGGTACTCAACGCGGGAGAGTGAGAGCTCGATGAACTGTGAGGATGTCGAGTATAGGCATTGAGAGACACCGGACTCTACCTGTAGATCCTGTATCGGATGTAGCTTCATCTGGTATTCCACCTGTTTTTGAGATTGGTGAAGGTTCTAGACCTGCACCCCCAGTAGTTTCGACAGCTGTTCCCACTAGTATTCGTGTAGCTGCACCTGATGATACTCCTGCAGTTGTACCTAGTGTGACCTCTGCCGCTCATCCAGTTCCCCCGACAGCTTCACATTTAGAAAATGTATTGGGAAGATTAATCGATGTAGTCGCACAGATGGCTACCAAAGGGCCAACAAGTAATGTACCTGCGAGCAGCAGTGGTAACACGAGCAAACTGGATCAATTTCTTAATTTGAGGCCTCCACAGTTTCAGGACACGGCCGATCCCCTAGCTGCAGAAAAATGGAAGGATGACATTCAACATATATTCAGAGTGTTGGATTTGACTGATCAAGAGAAGGTTAGATTTGCTACATTTATGATGAGAGGTGAAGCAGAGAGGTGGTGGAAGCATACTGAGACCGTACTGATGGACAGATTGAGATCCCCTGACTTTTGGAGAACCGATGGACCTGAAAGACCCCAGTTTATTACATGGGATATTTTCGAGGAAGCCTTCAATGAGAAGTACTTTTCGTATGCTTATCGTAATGAGCAGCGTCGACTATTCGAACACATGGTTCTGGGACCGACGGAGACAGTGATGGAGTACGAGAGACGAATGATTTCATTATCTTGTTACTATCTGGAATTGGTACGACGTGAGGACGACAAGTGTGAGAAATTCAAGAGTGGATTGAGACAGCAGATCAGATCGAGAATTTCAATTTTGGGGAAACTGCCATACACAGAATTGGTTGACAGAACCATGATTGCGGAAAGCGACATCAAAGTTGAGAAAGAGAATAGAGCTGCTTTTCAGGAGAGCAGGAAGAGGGGACGGAATGAGATTTCCGAGGGTGGCCATGGTAGATCTAACAGTAGACAGTATCCTCCCCAGCCGGGTCACAGTGGGTTACCACCTAGAGGCACATAGAGTGCACCTTTCAGAGGACAGTTTCGCAGGGGTCAGACTGAACAAGTTCAGAGTAGAGGCCCAGTACCATTCGTTGAACAGAGTGCTGTGAGTGTGGCATCTCGGCCTACTGGCCCTCGTCGGTGCTATAATTGTAGGCAGGAGGGTCATATTAGCATGCAATGTACCAGAGAAAAGATGTGTTTTGAATGCCAGCAGCCTGGACATTTAGCTAGAGAATGTCCTATCAGAGGTGGATCACGGGGAGCTGAGCCGACTGTAGGATGTGGTAGAGGGACAAGTTCATATGATAGTCGTGGATGAGGTTCGGGTTTCACACAGAACAGAGGCAGAGGAACGTTGAGTGGATTGGATGGTGGTAGAGGACAGACATCTCAGGCTCATACTGCACCTGATGTTGATAGGGGACGAGTCTTCGCTATGACAGAGCACGAGGCACAAGACGGTGGTACTGTATCAGGCTCGGTGCAGATATCAGGTATATTCGTTCGAGCTTTATTTGATACGAGTTCTACGCATTCATTCATTGCTACTAGTTGTATTCCTTGTCTGAATAGTGTACCGGAGACCAATAAGTATCCTTTGATTGTGAGTCTTCCTTCGGGGAAGGACATTAGAATAAATGCGGTATTTAGAGGATTAAGTATTGAGATTGAGGCGAGACAACTACCAGTTATACTTTACCCGTTAGAAATGGAGGACTTCGGTTTGATTTTAAGAATGGACTGGTTGACTACTCATGGAGCAGTTATTGATTGCAGCAAAAAGGAAGTACGATTTAAGTCAAATAGTGGAGAGTTTAAGGTGGTCAGTGATTGTAATCAGGTTGTGGTACCCATCATTTCTTCCATGTCAGCTTGTAGGATGATTAGACAGGGATGTAAGGGCTTTTTAGCAAGTATTACTATGGTGGAAAAAGCGAAATCGAGAGAAATAGCTAATATTCCGATTGTGAATGAATATCAGAATGTTTTTCCTGATGAGTTACCAGGTTTGCCGCCCTGTAGAGATCTAGAATTTACCATAGATCTAATGCCTGGTACCACCCCTATTTCGGTGACTCCATATCATTTGGCCCCAGCAGAAATGAAGGAGCTGAAGGAACAGTTGCAAGAGCTGTTGGATCGAGGATTTATTTGGCCTAGTGTTTCGCCTTGGGAGCACCAGTGTTTTTTGTGAAGAAGAAGGATGGCACCTTAAGATTGTGTATAGATTATCGTCAGCTTAATAAGATGACTATCAAGAATCGGTATCGTTACCCCCGAATTGACGATTTATTTGACCAACTTCAGGGAGCTTCGGTGTTTTCAAAAATTGATCTTCGATCGGGGTATCATCAGATGAGGATTCGGGATACAGATATTCCCAAGACTGCATTTCGAACGAGATACGGACACTATGAATTTGTAGTAATGCCATTTGGGCTTACTAATGCCCCTGCAGCATTCATGGATTTGATGAATAGAGTGTTCCAGCCGTATCTAGATAAATTTGTTGTAGTCTTTATTGATGACATCCTTGTGTATTCGCCTTCTCAGATCGACCATGAGCAACATCTTCGATTGATACTTGAGATTTTGAGGAGAGAACAACTTTATGCCAAGTTCTCTAAATGTGAATTTTGGCTGGATAGAGTGGTATTTCTGGGACACATCATCACAGAGGAAGGTATTTATGCTGATCCACAAAAGGTTGAAGCAGTTCTAAGATGGGAGAGACCGAGAACAGTGACTGAGATTCGAAGTTTCCTGGGATTAGCAGGCTACTACCGTCGATTTATTCAAGATTTCTCTATTATTGCTGCTCCAATGACTCAGCTGATAAGGAAGAAGATACCATTCTTGTGGACTGTTGATTGTGAGAGGAGCTTCCAAACTCTGAAAGAGAAATTAACTACTTCACCAGTACTTACTTTACCTTCAGGGCTTGATGGATTTGTGGTTTATACTGATGCATCACATCAGGGGTTAGGATGTGTACTGATGCAACATGGAAGGGTGATCGCTTATGCCTCGAGACAATTGAAGACCCATGAGAAGAATTATCCTACTCACGATTTGGAAATGGTAGCAATTGTTCATGCTTTAAAGATTTGGAGGCATTACTTATATGGTGCCAAGTGTGAGATTTATACTGATCATAAAAGTTTGAAATATCTTCCCACTCAAAAGGAGTTGAACTTGAGACAGAGACGTTGGATGGAATTCCTTAATGACTACGATTGCACTATTAATTATCATCTAGGGAAGGCCAATGTTGTTGCTGATGCCTTTAATAGGAAAAATGTGGGTGAATTACAGGTTCTAAGAGTCAGACAGAAGATGTTCGAGGAGCTAGCGGAGTTACGATTGACCTTTGGGATATCTGACGGAGCAGCCTTATTGCTCATATAAAGGTCCGACCTACATTGTTGGATAGACTTAAAACAGCCCAGAGCAAGGATGATCAGTGTGGGAAATGGAGAAGAGAGATTCCTAAGGGGGAAACTTCTAACTTCGGATTGAGTTCAGAGGAAGTATTACTTTTGGGTGATAGAGTTGTGGTGCCACATTCGGGATCGCTCAAACGGGAAATCTTGGATGAGGCCCACGATACTCCTTATAATATGCATCCTGGGAGCACCAAGATGTATCAAAATCTGAAGAAGAAATATTGGTGGCCAGGATGAAGAGAGATATTGCAGAGTTTGTATCTCGGTGCTTGATTTGTCAGCAGGTCAAAGCAGAACACCAACATCCAGCCGGGTTACTCCAGCCTCTACCTATACCTGAGTGGCCATGGGAGAATATTGCAATGGATTTTGTAGTTGGACTACCGAGGACACGGAAGGGTTTCGATGCAATTTGGGTGATAGTGGACCGATTATCTAAGTCTGCTCATTTTCTACCGATTCGAGTTACGTGGGGACCAGAGAGACTAGCAGAACTGTATGTGGAGCAGATTGTGTGGATACATGGAGTACCGACAATGATTGTATCAGATAGAGATGCCAGATTTACCTCTCGTTTTTTTGCAGAGTTTCCAGAAGTCGGTGGGATCGAAGATTACTTTGAGCACAGCATTCCACCCTCAGACTGACGGACAGTCAGAGCAAACTATTCAGACATTAGAGGATCTACTGAGATCATGTATTTTGACTTTTTCTGGAGGATGGGATGGTCACCTTCATTTGATAGAGTTTGCCTACAACAACAGCTTTCAAGCAAGTATCGGTATGGCTCCATTTGAGGCATTGTATGGGAGGAGGTGCAGAACCCCTGTTTGTTGGGGGGAAGTTGGAGATAGACAGGTTCATGGCTCAGAATTGATTGATATGACATCAGAAAGAATCAGACTGATTCGATCTAGGCTATTAGAGGTGCAGAGTCGACAGAAGAGTTATGCCGATCGAAGGAGGAAAGACCTTGAGTTCCAAGTGGGGGATAGAGTCTTTTTGAAAGTCTCTCATTGGAAATGAATTTTGCGATTTGGTCGAAAGGGAAAGTTAGCACCCCGTTATATTGGTCCTTACGAGATATTGGAGAGAGTGGGCAAGGTGGCTTATCGTCTGACATTACCACCGGAGTTAGAAAGGATTCATAATGTATTTCAGGTGTCGATGCTGAAAAAGTACGTACCAGATCCTACTCACATCCTGGAAAACCAATCGGTCGAGTTGAGTGAGAATATGACTTATGAAGAAAAGCATGTGAAGATTGTAGAACGAAAGGTCCAAGAGTTGAGATCCAGACAGATTCCCCTTGTAAAGATCTTGTGGACTAATCATCATATTCGAGAGGCAACTTGGGAATTGGAAAAGGATATGAAGGAGAAATATCAAAACTATTTGAGGATTTAGAAATTTCGGGGACGGAATTTTTATAAGGTGGGTAGATTGTGAGAATTGGGTGCATGATTGCTGGCAAGGAAAAAAAATATTAAAATAATATAATCATTGCTTTTGAAGTTTATTTAAGTGAGTTATTATGCGTATTAGAGAAGAAGTCATCGCAGTATAAAAATAATAATTTTCTCTTTCTCTCTCATATTTCTTTCTTCTTCCTCGCTAAAACTTCAAACCGCCGCTGCCGCTTCACCGTCGACCACCTTCATCCACGCGCCGGACCACCGTGTAGCTGCCATCGTCAGCTTTCCGTCGCCACCGAGATCGAGTCCAACGGCCGCTAGACGCGCCGCCAGACGAGGACGCCATTTCGTCGGTTCTTCTGCAATTTCCGATCGTCTCCGGTCACTTATGACGGCCACCTCCGGCGAGTGAGCACTTTTCAGGCCGAGATCTTTCCAACGCCAGTGGTCGCTTCCTGATCCGACATCGTTTGGGTTGTTTTCCGTTTTGTAGTTACCGGCGATTCGGGGGTATTACCGGAATTTGAGATCCGACCGTTGGATCGGCGATCCGATCGCACCAGATTGGTGCTCTCGATATTACGAGTATTTTGGTATATATATTCACTGTAGAAAGTTTTTGGTTGTGGGGTCCGCTTTTTGGTGGTGGGGCCCGATCTTCGTTGTGGGGCCCGCTTGCCTCGCTGAGCGTTCTAATTAGTTCCGGAGCCATTCGTTGCTGTTTTTCTTCTCAGCTTAGTCGTTTGGAATTTCGAGCTGATAATCATTATTGACTTTTGTGTGAATCGAGGTAAGTACACTCTGTGGTGATTCTCTTAACATATTGTTTGATGATTGATGATTGTTGTGAGAGTCGGTATATATATATATATAAATATAATGGTATATATATATATATATATATATTTATATTAAATATATTTTGTTGAGATATAATATTGAGATATTAAAAGCATGATAATATGAGATCATAATTATTGAGATGAGATTGGTGGATTGGATGTGAGATGTGATTGTGTTGATGATGTGTGCTGTTGTGTTACGCTGCCGGGTTTGGTATAATAGTGGGGATTTGAGATAAGATGAGATGTGATGATATATCAGATGATAGAAAACCTTGGGAGCTGTCATTGAGGACCCGTCCATTGGTTTTGATATGGGGGAGTACGGGGGCTTCCCCATTGATTATATTTCTCACAGTTTACGAGGTGATATGGTTGGAAACCTTGGGATTTGTCATTGAGGACTCTCCCATTGGTTTCATTCCACTATTATCCTTAACCCGGATTAGCAACCATGTTTGATGGATGTTTGTATTGTTGTGGGATGATTGTTGTGATGATATTATAACATATGCTATTTTCATATATTTTATATACATATATTAATATATATATATATATATATAACCCTATTTTGTTGGTGAGGTCATGTTGAGAGAATGAGTGATTACTTGCTGAGCTTTTTAAGCTCACTCCCCTTTCCCCTAACATTTCAGGTAGTCCGTCTGTACAGTAGTAGCAGTACTAGATTTAGATCCACGTGCCATAGTTGTATATTCGGGTTGGACCAGACATTTGTGTCACCTTTTGTATTTATTTCTTTAATATTGTGTTGTAAACCACAACAGTCGTGTATACTGTTTGGATTTGTAATAAGTGATGTAATATTTGTGTGCATTTGATTGGTTGTTTGACATATAGTATGCTCGAGCTGAAGAAATCGGCGAACCTCTTTCTAGGGTTGGGCCCGCTCTAGGGGGGGGGTCGTGACACTTTTAGCAGGAAAGAAATACTGGAAAAGGTTGAGAAATGGTTGGGAGCATGTGAAGAGGAGTGCTGGCTTGAAGAGTATAACCGGGTTGGCAGTTACACCTTCATTTTATATTTATATTTTAATTCGTAGTGTCTTAATTCCTTAGCTCGACTGGGTCACCTGTGGTGGTTATGCAGGACGAAAACTGATACAATGCTGGAAAAGGGGCTCATCTTACTCTCAAGCGTGCTGAGAAATCACGTTCACTGGTTAATAAACTTCCAGGGATGGTAGAGGCATTGGCTTCAAAAACCATCGCATGGGAAAGTGAGAGAGGTGTTCAGTTCTTATTTGACGGGGTAAGTACTTTTCTTATATTTCATCTATTATGTTTATAGTTGGCCACTTCTCTGAAAATTTTCTGAACTCTTTCCTCCTATACCTTTCAGATTCGTCTACTTTCTATGCTTGAAGAGTACACTATATTACGGCAAGAGAAGGAGCAAGAACGCCGTAGGCAGCGAGTATGAACTGCAATTTTACCTTTTTTTTTTACACTCTGTGGATAAACTTGTATCATTCTACTTGCTAGGGTGTTTTTCTTGATGATATTCTGCAAATTATGATATGTTTACAATTGTCATTTTAGGACCAGAAGAAACTTCAGGGGCAACTTATAGCTGAGCAAGAAGCACTCTATGGATCAAAACCAAGCCCTTCAAAGACCCAGACTGTGAAGAAAGCCTCTAGAGTTTCAACTGGCAGTGCAAGCAATAGAAGACTTTCCGTAGGAGGAGCAATGCTTCAGACTCCTAAACCTGAATTACCTAGCTCCACAAAAGCTACCCCTTATTTACTCGGAAAAGTTTTCCACTTCGCCACAAAATTATTGTGTTGAATTTTGTGTGATTGGTTTATTTTCCGCAATTTATATTTCGCTTTAAATTAATATTGTGGATTTTATTATTGTTGGTTGATTTAGTAATTGTTTGTTTCAATTTCATAGTAGCAGTAATTAGGACTTGTCCTGTTTATTGCTTGTAATTCTGCATGGGGTCAGAACTTAGGATAACCCCGTATTTTCAGATGGATTAGTCTTAATACCATAATGAAGATGAAAGATGATTTTAAACATTGAATTGGATACTTCAATTAGTAAGTGTTCGAGACAGTTAAAATTTGATGATCATAATATATTTATAATGAAGTCTATAAAAATCTAAATTTATCTAAGTATAATCCATCTATAGCCTATCGGGAATTTAAATACATAAAATTATAACACTATTCAGAAATTTATCAAATATACCTTGAAAAAATAGGTTTAGAAATGGTTGGGAGCATGTGAAGAGGAGTGCTGGCTTGAAGAGTATAACCGGGTTGGCAGTTACACCTTCGCTTTATATTTATATTTTAATTCGTAGTGTTTTAATTCCTTAGCTCGACTGGGTCACCTGTGGTGGTTATGCAGGATGAAAACTGATACAATGCTGGAAAAGGGGCTCATCTTACTCTCAAGCGTGCTGAGAAAGCACGTTCGCTAGTTAATAAACTTCCAGGGATGGTAGAGGCATTGGCTTCAAAAACCATCGCATGGGAAAGTGAGAGAGGTGTTCAGTTCTTATTTGACGGGGTAAGTACTTTTCTTGTATTTCATCTATTATGTTTATAGTTGGCCACTTCTCTGAAAATTTTCTGAACTCTTTCCTATACGTTTCAGGTTCGTCTACTTTCTATGCTTGAAGAGTACACTATATTACGGCAAGAGAAGGAGCAAGAACGCCATAGGCTGCGAGTAGCTGCCTGCAATTTCACACATATTTTTTTTACATTCTGTGGATAAACTTATATCATTCTACTTGCAAGAAATAGAATTTTATAACAAGGTTTTAGCTTTTGACCTCTTTGTCTTCTCCTCGGTGTGTGCCTTAATTAATTTTTGCCATAGTAGGATCTCTACCCAATGGAGCCACTGGCCTATCTTCTTCAATAATATCCCATAGATCGTGTGCTTCCAAAAAGCATTTCATTTTCACAGACCATATTGGGTAGCTTTCGCCAGTGATGTATGTGGGGAAGGAAATCAAGTAGAGGTTGTTGTTTGCCATTTGGTTGGAAGAAGGGTTGTTTAATAAACAGGTCCCAGGATCACAACCTGGCTCTGATACCGATTGTTGGATTTAATGGTATGTAGTAAGAGAGTTTGGAATGCAGAAGAATATAAAAGGATGTGAATTGGCTTAAGTTTTATTGATATGAAGCAAGCTATTTATATTAGTTTGTGATAACAAAATTTGGTTAACTTGATGCTAAAATCAAGGAGCAGTTAATCACATTATCTTAATTAACAAAACTAAACAAATATCAAATAATGAAAACGAGTTGATTCTAGACTATACCTGACAAGATCCTTATATGCCAATATCTCAACACTTTCTAAGATATACATGACAAGATCCTTATCAGTAATAGGACTGCCAGCGGCAGCCAAGTTATCACCTAGATTTTTCATCTTAAGGTAATACTCAGTGATGCTCATGCCTTCTTTTCTAGTTGAATTAAGCATGTGTCTAAGATTCATGACTTTGGCTTGCCAAATTGCTTAGTTAAGAATTTCTAAACATCATAAGAATTGTTAAAAATCATAAAACTAAGAATACCTTCAGTCATTAAAGATAATAACCAGCCAAGTAGAATTTGATCCTGAGATGTGCAAATCTGGTAAGTAAGATTAGAAGTAATTTTCTGCGTCTCCAGTTCTGGTTGCAACGAATGGAAAGGACTTGAGATTTTCAATTTGATTTCCTTTAATTGAAGAAAGGACTTGAGATTGGCATAATAAGTAGTTCGATCTATCCAATTTGATTGTTGTATTGAAAGTGAATGAACATGTTGATGAATTATTTATTCATCAATGGAGTAACATTTGCTTTCAATGTTGATACAAAATTGAAGAGATCGATTGCTGGATAGAAAATTCTTGGGATTGTAACTGAAAACTTTTATTACTTTCTTATGATCGTAACTAATTCCATTAATGACTAATGAATTTATCTTAGTAAATACACATGCTTAATAAACTAGAATGCTTATTGTAACTAATTGCATTTTAAACAGCCAATCAAATGCAGCCAATCCTAACTAACAACTGCTGACTCAGCATAATCATTTTGCACTCCTCTGTTATATTTGCTGAACTGTTATGGAAGTGAGAAGATCAGGTACAGCAAGTGTATCCTAAGTAGCTGTAGAGCTGTATACAAAAATTCACACAGAGGATGGTAAACAGCTAACAAAAATTCGCATAGGTGAGTTACTGGATCAATAAAAGCATGTTGTAGTCTTTACAAAACTTGATTTGAAATCAGGTTACCACCAAGTGCGAGTTCGTGAAGATGCCATATAGAAGATTGCTTTCAAGATTCGTCAAGGGTTGTACGAATGGTTATTGTAGAAACAGTTTGCAAAGTTTTAAATAATATTACCATTCACCAAGAATTCGTAATCAAAATTAGGTTGAGTCATGGATTAGGTCGCTCTCTTTAAGATGTTTCGTGACTTTGTCCAGAAAGTGTGCTCGCAGTAATTCGGCCCCGACTTCCCTAGGATAAAACAAACCTAGAAAATATTTTATCTCAATCGGTTAGCACAAACACGATTGATATGCTCACACCCAACACGGAAATTTTGCTCAGAATCTCAAGTTTAAAGAATTACAGAGGGAGAATTGCAGCAGAGGAAGAAATGTCAAAAAATTGTGTGTTTTTGCAAATGAGTAGGCTCTTCTTTTATTTGTGTTTTTTTGCAAATGAATAGGCTCTTCATTTATAGTGTTTTCAAAAGGGTATTTTTGTAAATGCATTGATAAACAAAAAACGGTTAAAATTAAATATAAAAGCCACATTTTTTAAATTAAATTTTCAAAACTGTTTTATTCAAAACAATATTACTTTTTTCAAAAAATTGTTTTGTTCAACCGTAATAATTCTGCTTTGAAATTCTGTAACCTAAGAAAAATATTAAAAATATTGTAATATGAAAAACGTGTTAATATATATATATATTGCATCCACACCTGCACCGATAGACAGCGGCGGTGCGCATGTGTTGTGAACCACCATTAACCTAGCCCCTCATCGTTCTATAAACAGTAAATTGGTATTGTATTTTTTTTTATAGGATGAGGTTTCAAAAAATTATAACTTATTTTTAAAAAAAGAAAAAATTTAACAACTTTATACATTCAAATTTATAACCCCCAATTAAAATAATTGTGTAACAACTCTCTACATTCAAATTTTATAAGTCATTATTTTAAAATTTGTAACAACTCATTAAAATTCAAATTTACAACTGTGTAAATTAGACAGTGTAATGTTCATGCGATTGATGAAGGATGTTCTCCGACCCTTCATTGATGATTCTCATTTACAACTGCTCTTGGGAATAAAACCAATTGAAGTTAAACCGAAATAAGTGTGAATTTGTGAAGTCGTCCTTGATATACCTGGTATTCGTTATAGGCAATGGTGAGCTATGACCGGTGCATTCATACGCGTATAACGCAAGCGCACGTATCGTTCAAGTGGTATAAAAATATCGATCCAACGTGGACTTAATTCCTACAGTTGTTATTAATTATTGATACTATTTATTTACAGGTATCTAATTGGGGGAGAAGAGGATGATTGCTTTTGGTTGGTTGAATGTGGATTTGCTTAAATAAACTAAAATAAAGACACAAAAGAAAAAAACACAAAAGAAAATACTAAAGAAAATAGAAGAAAAGACTCAAAGATCTAGGGTCGTGACTCCACACAATATTATTTAAAAGATGAATTGACTCTCTTATTTATGTGTAATAAATTAATTTGTTAACCTGCAACACGATGATATGCAAAAGCCTCTTCCGATGGTCAGACGCAAATACCCAGTATAACCCAATTGAACTATATTCCTATGTCAACCACATTACCTGGATTCATTAAGACCAAGTTCCAATTATGGCTACCCCCGCCCGACATGTATATTCCTATCCTGTAAAGAAATCTATTAAAGGGATATCTATCCTCAAAGAAGATCGTGGGCTATTGAATCTAAGGCTGAAACTTAAAATCCCTATGTCTAGTTCATTTTAAATTTACCTCATCAATCTTATTAATGGCTAGTTAACAAGACGCATTAAGCTTAAGACTCAATAAACAAACTAAAGAACTACCCATAAAAAGAAAATCAATTATTAAGTGTGGATATTGTGTTTCATCACTTCCCTAGAAGAAAATAAAATGCTGGGGTTGGGGATCTACCTTTACTATTTATAATTTAGAAATCTCCCTTATTATAATATAGAATTTAACGGTGATAGCCAACCAACCATGTAGGCGGTATTCCTTATTAAGTCAGATTTAAATTAAGTCCAACCAGCCATAAAAGCGGTAATAGTATTTGAACATAAACCAGCCATATAGGCGGTAATTATCTGTCACCTAAAGACCAGCCATATAGGCGGTATCTAATTATGCCAAACAAATAAAACCAGCCATTAAGGTGGTAATTCCTTTTAATGAATTATAAATTTTATATTATAATTAAGGGAGATTAATCTAAATTAAAATATTAAAAGCTTCACCCTTCCCCCAGCGAAAATCTAACTACTGAACATAAAAAGAAAGGAGTAGAAGAAGAGAACTACTATTACTGAAAATTAAAATACATAAATTAAATTACTAAAAATAAACACACAAGATGCAATCCTTAAATTCCTTACAAAAACCTAAGGAAAGCATGAGAATTACAAATGAAATGGCTTGGTATTTATAGAAAAGCCTAAAGACTTCCACCAATTTCTCCACCAATTGCTCCACGAATTGCTCCACCAAACATTCCACCAAACATGCCACAAGACATGGCATCAAACATGGCACCAAACATGGCACCAAACATGGCATCAAACATGGCACCAAACATGTGGAAGTTTGACAATTTTTATTTTTTTATTTTATTAATTTTATTTTATATTTTGTAAATGACTATAGTAGATACACAAAATATACTGTATTTTTCATCAATTTCGGCCTTCCAAACTTCCGAATTAGAACATATTTTGACTTTCAAAGTTGTAGATCTTCGAGTCTTCTTTAATCTGCAACTTGAATCAGCGCAATCGGATATCGGATGAAAAGGTTATGGCCAAAATACAAAACTTGCGCAAAACTGGAATTTCGGACTGCAGTTCGTGACACGTATAGTAAAATTTCATTTTTGACCATTCTTCCTCCGGATTTCATCGTTTTATCCCCGAGTTGATTCCATTAAGTCCCAATATTATTTCTACCTGTAAAATAAAAAAAAAAACACATCAAAACGTTCATAAAACTCAAGAAACTATACAAAATATTAGGTTAAATGAGTGGGAAATAGTGATATAATTAACACTCATCAAGCTACGGGTAAATCCTACAAAGATATATCTTATTTGTTTCATGGTTTTATACTTACTGATAACCAAACACCTATTAATTTTTTATCAGAAGCTCTACTTCTAAAGGCTTTGTTAATTAGTATAAATTTTATTTGAAAAAGGTGTGTATTTGAAAAGTTATATTAAATGGAGCTTTAGTCCCAAACTACTATTTAAAATGGTTAAATTCTCCCATAGTGTAGGTATTGCATTTTTGCATGTGAAACCCGAGGATGAGTCTCATTTGGAGACAACTACCTCTTAAGTTGCGGAAACCGCGGGAAACGGACATCGGAAGGGAAGAGTCAAGAATTGACTCGTTGATGGATTAAGTTCACTAGTTTAGCCTCGAGTAACTCGTTTGATTGCTGTTTAAAAATTGTGCAAGGCCCAAGACCCCACATCCAAGCCCAATCCAAAACAATTGGAACCTTTAAGTGCATGTCACAAATTAAATTAACTTAAGATCCAACACATTAAAGTCCAACACCTAACCAAGCCCACCAACCAAGGCCCACTCCTCTCTTTGGCGCCAACTTGACATAATACACACTCAAATTAAACCAAATATTAAATTAAATTAATTAGATAATGTATTTGAATTAAATATTTTAATTAAACCATTTACCAATTAAATAAAAAACAAAATATAATCATGCCTAATCTAAACAAATCAAATAAATCATATACTAAATTAAAAGGATGTCATGCCTAATTAAATCACTCATAACCAATTTGAAGATATTGACTTCCTAATTTGAACCAATCTTGTCTCCATCAAATCCTTGACTTTCCTTGTCCAACACCTAAACCAAATCCCTTCCTTGTGAAACAAGGTGAAGCCCTAGCCCTTCTCTATATAAACCACCCTTCACCAAGCCTCTCCCGCTCCTCTAGTTCACGCCCATACACAAGAATTCTTCCCAATTCACGCCCATTGCAAGCAAGAAACAACAAAAATATTCTCTTCATCTCCTCCACTCCATAACCGAACACACCACCCTCCTCAACCCCTCCATAGCCGAAAATAACAAGCCTTCCTAAAGCAACTGAAACCAGCCCCTGCACCCTCTAAAATCCTCCCAAAACAGTCCCCAAAATCCTAAAAACAGTAACATTAAAAACTGCACTATTTTAACATAAAAAACTGCACTATTTAACCACCAAAACAGCAGCAAAATCCTCCTAAAACAGCCCCTATAATACCCCAAACCAGTGAATAAAAAATGCACATTTAACCCTTAAAAGTCACAAAAAAAATCTGCACTTAAAGCCTTTAAAAACATCAAAAACAGTAGCCTAAAACACCAAAACAGTGAGCTGAAACAGTGAGCAGAAATACAGCGAAAACAGCAGCAAAACGAGGTCAAAACAGCAAGAAAAATAGTGGAACAGCGAGTTGAGACGTTAAGCTAGTGAACCGGAAGAGTAAGGAGCTTTTATCCCTTCCGATCTCTGTGAAACGCAAGTCCGAAGACGACTTAAAAGGTTAGACCTGAGGGTACCTTTCACACTTTTTATTTGATTTTTTATTGATTCTTTTTATTGTGTTAATTATTTATTGAATATTGTTTGCATGTGATGTGTGTTGTGGCCATTGATTAAAACGGAAAATACGTCGTCTCTCGTGGTATATAGGATGGAAACCCAGACGTAAATTCCGTAGCCGATTCCGAATGGACGGTAGTGCGGTCTGTACTTGGGATACAACTCCACGTACCACTTGAGTAAACGACGCATCTTTCGCTTTATGTTATTTTGATTATTCGCACTTTATTATTCCCTTTTAATTTCCGCATGTTATTTATTTATGTTATGATGCGATCGAGCGCATGGGCTTAGTGAGTTAGTCCAAAGGTCCCCTCTTTGAGAGACGAAGAGCCTAAAAGGCCACCTTTGTGACACTACTTCGCCGCGCCGGACGAAGTGTGTTTGGGTTGAATGTACTTTCAATCGGGCATATGAAGTCCTACACTTTTATTGTCTTTATTTCATGTATTGTGATGTGACGCGCATGGGCTTAGTGAGTTAGTCCAAAGGTCCCCTCTTTGAGAGACGAAGAGCCTAAAAGGCCACCTTTGTGACACTACTTCACTTCGCCGCGCCGGACGAAGTGTGTTTGGGTTGAATGTACGTTCAATCGGCATATGAAGTCCTACACTTTTATTGTCTTTATTTCATGTATTGTGATGTGACGCGCATGGGCTTAGTATGTTGGTCTAAAGGTCCTCTCCTTGAGAGACAAAGAGCCCCAAAAGGCCACGTTTACGGCAGTACTTCGCCGCGCCTATTTTATTTAGTCATTCGCTTCATAATGTCTTTTTGAAAATTCATGCATCATATTGCATTGCGCATGGGCTTATCAAGTGAGATCAAAGGTCCTCCACTTTGAGGGATGAAAATGCTTAAAAGCTACCTTTGCTACAATGATTTGCCGCGCCCCTTAATCTGTTGTTATGTACGAGAAGTCATATATTCATATGTTCATGTATGTGTCATGTTGTTTACTGCATTTTGGAGGTCACTGCTGTGAACCGTTCGAACGCGTTCCGAAACGCCGCACGAACGCATGTTTTCTGTCTGGTCCCGTTCGAACGCGTTATCAAACGCTATACGGACGCGAACCTTCTGTTTACCGTTCGAACGCGTTTACGAACGCCGCACGAACACATGTTTTCTGTCTGGTCTCGTTCGAACGCGTTATCAAACGCCATACGAACGCGAACCTTCTGTTTACCGTTCGAACGCGTTTACGAACGCTACACGAACGCGAACACACTGAAATGAGACACTTTCATCACATGCCATGTATGATTGCTTCTTAGGTGATTTTTCTTATGAAACCCTATATGGTCATTCTTATCTTTGTACACATCATAATGAAAAGCATGTTTATTCCATTGGTTGCATCATTTACCTTAGTCTTGGTTTAACTCATTACAATTCATATATCTATGTCATGATAGCATTTGAGTATTATTTCTTGTGGTATATCGGATGGAAACCCAGACATAAATTCCGTAGCCGATTCCGAATGGACGGTAGTGCGGTCTGTACTTGGGATACAATTCCACGTACCACTTGGAAAAGTGCCCATATGTGTGCTTGTATGGTTAATATGTGTGCTTGTGTTTTCCTGAATGTAATATGCAAGTAAAGTTGTATGGTAGTTGCTATCTTGATATATGTTAAGCATGCAAATTTAAATGTAAGATATATGCGAAATGCGTACATAAGTTTTATTTTACACATGAGAATTTAGAAGCATGATACTCTTGGAAATAAGTGTTACTTAAGCTTGATTAAATTATTACATAAATCCTTTCATTACAAGTGACATGAGTAAGGGACCATTCCGAACCCAACGGTTTGAGGTCTTCCCTTGCGAGGGGTGAGTGCGGCCTTAAATCTTTGTCCCGGTGTGGCGACTCCATGTTATTCAGTATTTCCCAAACTAGTGCCGCGAGCCTAGGAACGGCGTCGCCCAGGTCCTGTTGTCTACACATAGTCCCTAAAGTTTGGGCTAATTACCCAATTAAGTCACATATTTCTCAAATTATAGGAGTTGAAGGATCATTTTGTTGGAAATTCTAATCCATACCCCAAGATCAAAAGAGCAAACAAATATATATGTATGAATGAACAATATTGAAGTATGGCGGAATCATACTCACAAAGATCGGATTGCAGATGCGTTGATGAAAGAAAAACTTCTCCTTTGTGCTAAGGATGATTCGGCCAAGGTGAGGGATGGAAGCTCCAAGCTTTGTTTGATCACTCCAAGCTCAAGAATTAGTTTCCCATAACACCTTTGTATGAATCAAGTTGGTGCTAGCCAAAAAATTTGATTTAGTTCCAAACCAACACACTTTATCTTCAAGTTTTACAAGAAAAATTGAAGAAGAAGAGAGCTGTGAATAGTGGCAGTTCACGCCACTTTGAGAGAAAAGAGAGAGAAGATGATTTTCTTGACTTGTAATTTTGTGTTAATGATTTTTAAAAAATCAAAATGATCATATACCAAATATTTGGTAAATCAAAAGTCAAAGAAGCAACCCATCTCATCCATCAACTTGAGTGTTGAACACACCAACACCAACCACCTAATTCCATCACCAAAAAGCTAATGCTTTGACTAGTGATGTGATGGTTGATGTGACATGTGGGCCCAGCTCGATTCAAAATGCGAGTGGGCCCGCAAACACTCCCGGGCTCGGGTTCGATAATTCCGAATTAACAAACTTCCGTCGCGACATTATTTAAATCGAATTTAATTAAATAATTATGCCTAGCATAATTACTATTCACGTCGCTAATGAATTAATTCTAAATTAACTCGTTTGCCCGAATTAAAATCTAATTTTAATTCCGCGTCGAAATCGAATTTCGTTTAATATATCGAATATATTATTTTAATGATTAATTCTAAATTAATCTTTCTCTCTCTTTAAATAGCACTTTATCCAAGATAAAGTCTCTCCGCAATTAATCCCAGATTAATTAAATACTATTCATACGTCATCGGTGTATCCTCGGGAAGCGACCTAAGAGATCTCTGGATATGTTGGCAGTAAATACGGTCGTCGGACTATCCGAACACGTACGTACCAAGTACTACGTTTTTACCGATTTACAAGACAAGGTTAGCCTCTAGCAAAACGCCATGCCTACCCAATTCTCCAGAAATATTCTTACTGGAATATAAGATCTATAACAGGCGTAGTATACCGTAGTATAGTGTATACTGATCCAGTATCGGATGATCACATGTAAGGCCTGGGGCTGGAGATGTGTCTGCCCCGTACGAAACATATATCGGACATCAAGCAACTAGTCTCTTTGAATCGGATAATCCTGACCTTGTCATATTATCCCGATGGTTGCAACCATTATAGAGTACTAGTTCTGTATCCTGCGCGATCATCATCTCCATATGTCTGAAGTGATACTTCCGTCTTGACATCACACCCAATACACTACGATTCTCGATAAACCCAGAAGAGGTGTACACAGAACCTGTTAAAGTCCTGGACGACCAAAACTAAAGTCTACCGATTGTCGCAAGTACTAGCGATGCAAGTCTCAGGTTAAGACCATATACACCTACCCTGAAGCGGACTCCCATAGACACGCAGACATACTACCAATGGGATTCCGCGGGGTCTATCCAGAGCGAAGCTGTTTTTCGTACCATCGGTAAAACACAACCTCCTACCGCACTTGCATAAGTATCCTATACTTAAATATATAAGAAGTATGCCATTGTGCCCTCACAACACGCACAGTGCAGTACTAGTCTATTCCGCATTATCGATGTCCAATCTCGATAATACTACGACTAGGGATATTTAATGATTAAACCTTTATGGATTGATACTGTCTCATATCATCTCAATCCGGAACTAATCATAGGGACTTTTACCATTTATATGTCAAAGTAAATAAATTACAAAACGGTAAAAGGAAATTTCATTACTACATAGTTAATTTTGTACAATAATACAATATCATTTACAAAATAGTGACGCTATGGGTCATAACTGTCTAACACATTTACCCTATTGAAAATTAGGTACCAAAATTTCCTATTTCCTAGTCGGTAAAAGATTGATATATTGAGTATAGATGGATTAGTCTTAATACTATAATGAAATGAAAGATGATTTTAAACATTGAATTTGATACTTCAATGAGTAATTGCTCACAAAGAGATAGTTATTTGATTATCACAATATATTTATAACGAAGTCTATCAAAATCTAAATTTATCTAAGTATAGTCCATTTGTAGCATATCAGGAATTTAAATACATAAAATTATAGTATTATTCAGAAATTTATCAAATATACCTTGAAAATATGCGTCTAATAAAGATAATATCTATTTTACATATAAAAATTCTTGATAAAAAAATAAATCTCTATAATATTCCAACACTTATCCTCAATAAAATGAAGATAATAATGTTTTATCACCCACCTATAGCATATTGTTTTATTATCTAATAGGTGTGACTTGGTGGTACAAGGTTTAGTCAGGATCTCACCTTAAGGTTCTGAGTTCGAATCCAGGGGTACGTTTCTTATAAGAGTCTGGGATAGTCGGGGGTTTTATCTATCTTACTTAAAGCTAAAATGAGTGATTTAACGGTGGGGTTTCCAACGATTCAAAAAATAATAATAATAATAATGATTTCAAACTTGTTGAGTCAAAATTCTTGTCGACCTTAATGGTTTTGGAATAAATGGTAGTGGACATGGTTTTATTAACTTTTTTCTAGCTCTGGAATGGAATCTACACAGCTTTTTTATATTTATTTTTATCCTTTTGCTTGTTTAAATAATTGAGTAATACTTTTTGATTTGATTTGATCATTGCATTGTGGGGTCTTAGTATAGAATCCAACATAATTGAAGCATATTTCTAAGCATAGCCCATTAATAGCCTCTCAGGAATCTAAACCCATAAAATTATAATATTATTTGTGTTGAGTATGGGTGTTGGCCAATTCCATAATAAAACAAGTTCAATTCAATTATAATTTTTGAATATTTTGGAGCAATTAGATAATTTTTGAAAGGCACTCAGATTCGTCCATTGCCTTCGAACGTACCATTCTAGTGAGCAAGCATGCATATCTTGTATCCGATAGAATATTCGAAATGTAAATTACGAATCAATGGCATGTGTCCTATATCCGTTAGGGCATTGGAATGTCAATGCGGGATTAGTATTTTTGTAACATCCCGGATTTTCAAGACTGTTCTAGAAGATTCCCGGACCGATGTTATAGTCTCGGATCATGATGATAATGAAGAATAAGAGTTCAATCGATGTTATATGGGTTTAGAACAATATATTATGAATATTCGTCGCGTTGGAAGATGTGTGGGATCAAAAGTTAGTTACACGATTTTTGTAAAACGCGTAAAGTTTACAGTTTTGGGTGCAGAATTAGCAAACGAACTCCGATCGAGTTGGTTCTTGAATCATCAGACTCGTTTTTCTGAGACGAACAACTTTCACGTTGAACGTATTTCGAGAATCGCGCTAGAAGGGTTTTGGTAATTTGAAGATGATGATATTTTCGAGTTATTATTATTATTACTTTTATTAACATTTACAAAAAAAAAAGAAAAAAAAAAGAGAGGCAGTGAGCAAACATGAAGAGAGAGAGAAAAAAGAGTAAGGTGTGTCGGCGGCCAGCCGGCCACTGCCGGCCAGCGCACCAGCGGGGATGGGTGAGTGCGGCCACCGCGCATCCGCCGGCGATGGTCCAAAGGACGCCGGAAACGGCAGGAAATGGAGGAAGAAGAGGCGTGCGTGGGTCGTCTGATCCCGGCTCGTCGGTCCGTTTCACGGCCCGAGCCACCTACTAAATCGAAGCCCTCGATGAGTACTACAAGTATGCGGTGTTGATTTTACCGAACGGCGGCCGGTTTCACGTGAAACGAGGAAACAAGCAGAGTATAAATAGTAACTTGTGATGAATAGTAGCTCCGATCGAAATTCCAATCCCACCTGCGCATTCGTATGGCCGTTGGGAGTCCGAATATGGCCTTGGAATTTTGATACGACTCTCTATTTAGAATTTGTTATTTAAAGTTTACAGTTTTATATCGGATGCTTCCAGTAGTTCCGTAGTGTAGTGAACTAGCATTAAATGAATTGGATATGTTTTAATTTGTTAAAACGATTAATGTGGTTGAATCTGGGAAGAAACGAATTAGATTTGATACATCCGGTAGTATTAGTGAGTTTCCAGTAAAATGGAATTTCTCGTACGATTGAGCTTAGATGACCGTAGCCTTGGTTGAGATATAAATATGATTTTGCGAGGGTAATTGAGTAATTTCAGATTAGTTCGGAGGGTTCGAGACCTTCCCGTAGCATTTGCGAAAACTTTTCCACAAGTTTTGCCGCAAACGCGTAAAATGAGAATATGACCCATCTAGCTAGTTTAGAATATTATATAATCATGTATTAGAGTAAGGAAGTTTAAACCGTAGTATCAGAGAGGTTTCGTGTATTCCGGAAAGGTCCGGAAATTTTTATAGATGAGTTGGAAGTTCCGCAAATAGCGGGTCTGACCTTGTGTTGTTATTGTTTTGACAGATCGGGTCCAGAGTCGGAGTGTCTGCGAACCAGGTAAGTAACTCATGCTACAAATAATAAAGAGATTTAATATTGTTCGAAATTGGTTATATAATAAAGTTGTATATAGTATACTCATGAAACCTGTACATATATAAAGATGATTATATGAGAAAGAAGTAGGTGTATGAGCAAATGATAAACATGAGCATATGAAAGTAAAGAGAATTATATCTAGGTACAAACCAGTGTATACATATATATAGATAGATAAAGTATATGAATGATGTCATGTTTATGATCATAATTAAACGAGATTTGGGTGTAGGGGTTGTAGAAACTACACCATAGGGAATGAGATTAAAGTTTAAAGAATGACAGTTGTAAGAAAGTAACTGTATATATTCAGTGTATATAGAAGGATACAAAAACAAGATCACAAGTACATACATGGCTAAGTATAGGTATTTATGATTTAATAGGCACTTAAGTAAGCAGAAATATAGTATATATGCATACGCAAGAGGCTGTGTGTGTTAAAGTACAAAAGGTAAGTAAGTCACATTGAGAAATAAATAAGCGTGTATCTTATATATGTATGTAGTCTGTATACAGGTATTTTGATGCATGATTAAATGAGAACATAGTATAGTATGTGTTTTATAACATATGTAGATGAGATCTTTAAGCTTGTTGTCATTTTGAGCATATAGTTTATAAGATCATTATAGATGGAATCATGGCTAGAGTAGTGATGAGTGGTAAATCTATCACTATTTCCCACTCATTTAACCTAATATTTTGTACAGATTCTCGAGTTTTATGAACGTTTTGATGTGTTTTGTTGTTATTTTGCAGATAAATAAAGTTTGGGAAGCATTGGAGACAATTTGGGGACAAAACGGACAAAAATGCGTCAAGTGGAAAATTTTGGTCTACTGCGCGTCGCGACGCTGAGCCTGCGCCGGATCTGCTAACGTGCGCCATCGGTCAACGGTCAGAATTGGAGAAGTTTGACTTTGCTAACGTGCGCCGTGCCACATGTCACCATCAGAGCTGATTTGCTAACATACGCCGTGCCACGTGTCATCATCCTACGGTGCCGACAATCGTCATCGCCACGTGTCGCCACGTCATCCGCCACATCAGCAGTCAAAAGTCAACTTTGCCACATGTCATGCCACGTCATCGTCCACGTCACCGGTCAACAAAGTCAACGTGCCACATCATCATCAACCAACACACAGCGTGACACGTGTCGCCACGTGTCGCAATCCTACGGTGCCGACATTCGCAATCGCCACGTCAGCGCTACGTAATCGCCACTTCAGCATAATAATTGAGCTCAGCCACCTCATCAGATAAGAATTCGAGCTGGCCAATCAGAATGCGCCACGTGTCCACTGTAGCCAGCGTCGCGACGCTGGAACAGTAAATTCGACTATAAATAGAGCTTCAGATTTCAGTTTTCAATGTACCTTTTCCTCTGAATCCTTGGTGTATATAGGGAGTTTTCTATCTAGTTTCTTTTATTTTTTGTTTTTGTAAATAGTAATAGTAGTTTCTTTTGTAATAATAGTACTTTTACTATTTCAATAGTAATAGTAATTTATTTTTACTATTACTTTTTACAGTTTTACTATTCTACCATGAGGAGGTAACTTTCCCTTGCCAAGGTGAAAGGTAATTCTTTTACTGTTACTATCTTAGATTAATCTCCCTTAGATATAACATATTCACCATTTTAAAATTGGACTTAACAAGGAATACCACTATATTGGTCGGTTGGCTATTATTATAACCGGATTAATCCTAACTTAACAAGGGATACCGCTATATTGGTCGGTTGGCTTTAAATTTCCTTACCGATTTCATTTTACCGCCTTTATGGCTTGTTGGACTTAATATTGACTTAATCAGGATACCGCCTATATGGCTGGTTGGTTTAATCTCACGAGTGATTATGTTATACTAAGGGAGATATCTAAGTTAGTAATTTGTAAAAGTAATTCCTTTTATCTTGGCAGTTTATTTTTCCGTTTTATTTTCAGTATTTTATTTTTCAGCTTTTACTTTATGTCTTTTACTTTTAAGTATTTTCTAGCCCTAGTTATGCGTTAGTTATCTGGGGTTGTGATGAATTCTAATATCACCGGTTTATAAGGGATTATTTTATAGTTTGGGTAATTTAAAGGTTTACTTATTAAGTCTTAAGCTTAATGTTTCTTGTTGACTGATCACCAATAAGATTGATGTGGTAAATCTAAAATGAACTAGACATAGGGATTTTAGATTTCAGCCTTAGACTTAATAGCCCACGATCTTCCTTGAGGATAGATAACTCTTTAATAGATTTCCTTACAGGATAGGAATATACCTGTCGGGCGGGGGTAGCCATAATTGGAACTTAAACTTAATGAATCCAGATAATGTGGTTGACATAGGAATATGGTTCAATTGGGTTATACTGGGTATTTGTAATTGACCATCGGAAGAGGCTTTCGCATAATTTAGTGTTCCAGGTTGGTAAACCAATTTATTTCACAAACATAAAATAATCACTTCATCTTTTAATAGATATTAGAATGATTCACAACCCTAGATTTTTGTGTCTTTTGTTATTTTACTTAGTATTTTCTTTAGTTTATTTTATTTTAGCAATTACACATTCAACCAACCAAAGCAATCAATTCTCTCTTCCTATAATTAGATACTTGTAAATAAATAGATTCAATAATTAATAACAACATTAGGAATTAAGTCCTCGTGGGATCGATATTTTTATACTACTTGAACGATACATGCGCTTGCGTTATACGTGTGTGTTTACGCCGGTCAAGTTTTTGGCGCCGTTGCCGGGGACTTATATTTCTTGAGTTGTTAATTTTGAAGCTATCTAATTTACTTGTATCTAATTTTCTTTATTTTTATCTGTAATTTTTATTTCTTTCTTTTATTTTTCAGGTGGTTGAACAATGGATCACTACTGGGAGATTGAGAGATTACGAGGCTTATATGAAGATACACCCCAAGTCTGGGAACCAAAGTCCGGTTTTCTGAGGACTGCTGACAATTATCACTGGATGCCAGAGCCAAGCAATACTACATTTGCTTATCAAAACGAAATGGGAAGATGTATGATATGTGATGGTAACCACCCGAGCAATCAATGTATATACCGTTCAGAGTGGCAGAATTATTGGAATCATTCAAAATATGAAGAACCAGCATATTTTCCATCTTATCCACCATCCACTTACTATGATTTTCATCAGGAACCAGAACAATCAAAGGAAGAATCATTGGGTGACATGCTCAAAGACTTGTTCGAGAAATGAGACAAAAAGTTTGATGCAATGCTTGAAACATATCAGAATCAATTTGAAAGCATTCAGAGACAATCAGCATCAATTCAGAGACTGACAGATCAAATGAGACAGTTAAATGAAAACAAGAACTACATATCTCAAGAACCATTTTCAAATGACACTGATGAAGCCTATGAGTACCAAGCATTTTACAATGACACTTCAACAGAGGAGGAGGCTGAGCAGTATCAGGAACCAGAGGTATCATTTCAGGAACCCGAACCGGAAAAGTCTCGATTTGACTTTTATTATTCAGATTCTGACGAGGATGAAGCTAAACTCTATGTGCCAACTGCGCCAACAACGGAGGATCATCCTTTCAATTCTCAAAATGAAGATCTTGGAGCATGTTTTACCATGATGTTTGATGAAGATCTACCCGAACCATCCATTCCAGCCATATCAGAGGATGAAGACCTAATGTCAGACACATCCTTACATCCTCAGGCAGATACTTATGAGGCATGTATTTCACAGATGACAGACGAGGAACTGAACGCGGAAATCCTAAAATACATCTGTGAAGAAACGGTGGAGCAAAAAGCAGAGCAAATGTCTGACCTTACCAAAGATCCAGAGCATTCAGGCGAAACTTCACTGTGTTGGGGAGTACAATTTAGAGAAATCACCCAGAAGCTTGACAAAATGGAACTTCCATTCCAAGTCAAGCATCATACGAGACCTCCTGATTTTCTTTCTTTCTTTTCAGGTATTGCTGGAGCGACAAGGAGCCAAAAGGTGGCACGAGCACTAAATGGAACAAAGTTCTTTTTGCTATCTTACCGTTGGAAAAGACCCTTCAAAAGCAACGCTCACGGGATTGTCTTTAATCGGACATCCAAAACAACGCTGAAACCTCCTTGACAGATAGATTTCAGTCACGTCTGGCTGAAGACGTAAAATTTAGCGCTAGCAGGGAGGCAACCCATGCAAATTTGTTGTATTTTCTGTTTTCTTATTTTGTGTATACATGTTGTAGAAGTTTTTAATTTCGTGTGTTAGTATTTCAGGTAAAAGCACAAAAGGAGCATATTAAGACAGAAGGAATGGTGTTTGAAGATCACAAAGGATAGAGCTAAATCGTGAGAGATGGCTGAGTAAGGAATGCAATTCTTGAGACGCATCCTCATGAATTTATACTAGCGAGTGGAGTATTGAGTACACAATTCTGTTGCCTTAATTATTGCTTGATTTGCTTTTCTTTTGTTTTTTTATCTTTTTTTCGCCGACAAGATTTATACTTTTTTGACTTTTCACGATTTATTTTAACGTTCTTTTAATAATTGTCATTTGGCAGGTACTAGTGCAATTATTACTCACCCATTTTCAGGTCTATAAATTCAGCATTTCATTTTTTTTTCTTCAACACATCCAGATACACATTCAAATAAGAAAGAAAAAATGGAAGCAACATCACAGCAGCGAATCAAGCGTATTTGTGTTTTCTGTGGATCCAATTCTGGTAACAAACCAGAATTCATCGAGGCTGCGAAAGAATTGGGACGAGTCATAGCTGAAAAGAATATGCACCTGGTATATGGCGGTGGCAATCTTGGATTGATGGGAAGTATTTCAAAAGCCGTTCAGGAAGGTGGCTGTCATGTTTTGGGAATCATTCCAAAAAACTTTGGCGAACGAGCACTTAATTGGACAAACAAACGGAGATGAGCGCATTGTACCGAGTATGTCTGAACAACTCCGAGAAATGGTCAATACTACTGATGCTTCATTGCATTACCAG
Organism: Zanthoxylum bungeanum; assembly: GCA_019454045.1. Taxonomy (NCBI): domain Eukaryota; kingdom Viridiplantae; phylum Streptophyta; class Magnoliopsida; order Sapindales; family Rutaceae; genus Zanthoxylum; species Zanthoxylum bungeanum. The sequence goes on from SKCR01003456.1 coordinate 57,717, forward strand.
GCGGGCTTGGAACATTGAAGAAATATTCACTGTTGCATCATAGGGACACTTGAATATTCATCAGAAGCCCATTGGTTTACTTAATATTGAGCATTCTTCGACTTTCTGTTTGTATTTCTTGCGGAAGCCAAGAGACAGGAATTCGTCACCAAATCCGTCCAAGATATTTTCCTGACTGCGTCAAAGGCTGATGAATTGATAGACCAAATCCTTGCCTTTGAACCAAAAATAGACCCCATTCTTTCCAAGTTGGACTGGTCAGACAATGATCGTGGTAAGAAGCGAAAACTGGACATAGATCTTAATCGGTGAATTTTTGATTTTCTACTAACCAGGTACGATCTTCTAAACTTTTCTTTTACCGTTTAAGACATTAGGGACAATGTCTCATTTAGGTTTGGGGGAGGGAATTAGTTGATTAATATATTGTTTTTAATTTTTGTGTTGTTTTTATTTTTAGTCCAAAATTTTTCGAAAAATACAAAAAAATTGAAAAATTTTCAAAAATTACAAAAATATTTTTGTGTTTTTGTGTTTTTATTTTGACTAAAAAGGTAAAACAATTTCGAAACGAGTTAATTTTTGTTTATTTCCTTTTAAATTATTTAATTTGTAGATTCTCCATAAAACTGACTAAAATGAATCTTCATATGCTAGGTTGGCAGGTATTATCAACATGTATAGTAATATACGGACATGAGGCGTATTTGAAAAGTTTGTAATATTCCGTGCTCTAGTTTAATTGGAGGAAGCATCTCTAAAAAGTGATGGAGTAAAAAAAAAAAATCTGATGTTCAAAAATAAGCATCTAAGATCCGGGTTATTAAGTCTGTAAGGGTGTTTTAACACCTAGTGCCCTAAAACCAACTGGTTTGGGAGTCACTGGCCCAAAGCTCGTTACATGGATCGAAGATGTTGTAGAAAAAAATATATATATATGAAGTCTGGGTAATTAAGTCCGTAGGGGTGTCTTAACACCTGGTGCCCTAAAGCCAACTGGTTTGGGAGCCACCGACCCAAAGCTCGCTACATAGACGGAAGGTATTGTATATAAATAAAAAGTCAAAATTAGAAAAAGAAAGAAAAAATCAAAAAAATCAAAAAATTATTCCATTGCTACAAAAAGGTGTGAAATCTGATAGAACTTTAGGACAAAAATATTACCCTCTGATCAACTGCACTTATGACTGTTGTGGGCAAAAATGAGTTGATTAATATTTTACTCGCTGTGTATATGGAGAATGGTAAAAATAATCGGAGAATTTACTTATTCGGTAATTTAGAATGAAACAAAATAACTAGTAACTTGGAGTAGAAGTTTCACCTGATTAGTCACTAACTTCTTTTATTCTCTTTTCGCTTGTCTTTTTGCTTCTATGTGCATTAGTTTTAACTAACTTTTTACTTTTGCAAAATGTTTGTGGGTATCATACTGTGTAAACCCTCACGAGACTACAACTCGTCCACTAGGGACACCTAGAGGTTTAAAGGCTTGTTGCATACGCTAAATGCAACCGTGATCCCTACGAAAGTGGCATAGTTAATTTTATTTTTATGGTATTTTATTTTATGTTTTTGCTCGAGGACTAGCAAAATGTTAGGTTTGGGGGTGTGATAAGTGGTAAATCTATCACTATTTCCCACTCATTTAACCTAATATTTTGTATAGATTCTCGAGTTTTATGAACGTTTTGATGTGTTTTGTTGTTATTTTGCAGATAAATAAAGTTTGGGAAGCATTGGAGACAATTTGGGGACAAAACGGACAAAAATGCCTCAAGTGGAAAATTTTGGTCTACTGCGCGTCGCGACGCTGAAGCTTGTGCGTCGCGACGCTGAGCCTGCGCCGGATCTGCTAACGTGCGCCATCGGTCAACGATCAGAATTGGAGAAGTTTGACTTTGCTAACGTGCGCCGTGCCACATGTCACCATCAGAGCTGATTTGCTAACATACGCCGTGCCACGTGTCATCATCCTACGGTGCCGACAATCGTCATCGCCACGTGTCGCCACGTCATCCGCCACATCAGCAAGTCAAAAGTCAACTTTGCCACATGTCATGCCACGTCATCGTCCACGTCACCGGTCAACCAAGTCAACGTGCCACATCATCATCAACCAATCACAGCGTGACATGTGTCGCCACGTGTCGCAATCCTACGGTGCCGACATTCGCAATCGCCACGTCAGCGCCACGTCATCGCCACTTCAGCATAAGAATTGAGCTCAGCCGCCTCATCAGATAAGAATCCGAGCCGGCCAATCAGAATGCGCCACGTGTCCACTGTAGCCAGCGTCGCGATGCTGGAACAGTAAATTCGACTATAAATAGAGCTTCAGATTTCAGTTTTCAATGTACCTTTTCCTCTGAATCCTCTGGTGTATATAGGGAGTTTTCTATCTAGTTTCTTTTATTTTTTAGTTTTTGTAAATAGTAATAGTAGTTTCTTTTGTAATAATAGTACTTTTACTATTTCAATAGTAATAGTAATTTATTTTACTATTTACTTTTTACAGTTTTACTATTCTACCATGAGGAGGTAACTTTCCTTGCCAAGGTGAAAGGTAATTCTTTTACTGTTACTATCTTAGATTAATCTCCCTAGATATAACATATTCACCATTTTAAAATGGACTTAACAAGGAATACCGCTATATTGGTCGGTTGGCTATTATTATAAACCGGATTAATCCTGACTTAACAAGGGATACCGCTATATGGTCGGTTGGCTTTAAATTTCCTTACCGCTTTCATTTTACCGCCTTTATGGCTGGTTGGACTTAATATTGACTTAATCAGGATACCGCCTATATGGCTGGTTGGTTTAATCTCACGAGTGATTATGTTATACTAAGGGAGATATCTAAGTTAGTAATTTGTAAAAGTAATTCCTTTTATCTTGGCAGTTTATTTTTCCGTTTTTATTTTCAGTATTTTATTTTTCAGCTTTTACTTTTAAGTATTTTCTAGCCTAGTTATGTGTTAGTTATCTGGGGTTGTGATGATTCTAATATCACCGGTTTATAAGGGATTATTTTATAGTTTGGGTAATTAAAGGTTTACTTATTAAGTCTTAAGCTTAATGTTTCTTGTTGACTGATCACCAATAAGATTGATGTGGTAAATCTAAAATGAACTAGACATAGGGATTTTAGATTTCAGCCTTAGACTTAATAGCCCACGATCTTCCTTGAGGATAGATAACCCTTTAATAGATTTCCTTACAGGATAGGAATATACTTGTCGGGCGGGGGTAGCCATAATTGGAACTTAAACTTAATGAATCCAGATAATGTGGTTGACATAGGAATATGGTTCAATTGGGTTATACTGGGTATTTGTAATTGACCATCGGAAGAGGCTTTCGCATAATTTAGTGTTCCAGGTTGGTAAACCAATTTATTACATAAACATAAAATAATCACTTCGTCTTTTAATAGATATTAGAATGATTCACAACCCTAGATTTTTGTGTCTTTTGTTATTTTCTTTAGTATTTTCTTTAGTTTATTTTATTTTAGCAATTACACATTCAACCAACTAAAGCAATCAATTCTCTTCTCCCTATAATTAGATACTTGTAAATAAATATTTCAACAATTAATAACAACATTAGGAATTAAGTCCTCGTGGGATCGATATTTTTATACTACTTGAACGATACGTGCGCTTGCATTATACGTGTGTGTTTACACCGGTCAAGTAGAAAGAAGCATGAGAAATGCATATGCATATGTATGTGTTAAGATTTTCAGAAATTGAGTTACAGTTAAGAATGCTTTTGAAATTTAAAGTGTTTTAAAGAAAAGTTGCAAATAATTTTAAAAGAAAAGTTTTAAGTGTTCTCTTTTGAAAGAACAGTTTTAAGATACAGATTATGGTTTTATGATTTTCAGGGCATGAGGTAAAACCTCACCCTAGTATGTAACTTGAGATACAGAGATGGAATTGACGGACAGAGACATGTGCACATGTAGAGGACTAGGGGGACGACGATACGTAACGCCCCTAGATCCTAGTTTCTGAGACAGGATGGCGACATAGGATCATGTACTTGATCTCCAGTTTGAACTTGGGTGGTAGCATAGATCTGCACCCCTAGTTCCAGTTTGTGGCTTGGGGGACGGCGACATGTAACGCCCCAAGACCACCAGTTTCAGGGCAAGTATGGCATGTTTTGGGGGACGGCGATACGTAACGCCCCCATGTCATGGGTTTGCATATCTGACTCTAGGGCATATGGGGGGACGGCGATATGTACCGCCTCCATACGTCAGTTTTTCTACAGACACTCAGATATCGGTTTTCATAAAGAAGTTTTGAAATATCAGATTTTTAGAAAATAGTTTTCAGAGATACAGAACTCAGAGAAAGTTTTAGTTTTCAGTTTTGAGACACAAATTACAGTTTCAAATGCAGTTCTCAGTCTGCAGATATAGTTTACAGTTTTGAGATATAGTTTTCAGTTTTCAAATACAGATTACAGTTTCAAACACAGTTTCAGTTTTCAGTTACAGCTTTCAGAAAGAGCTATTTAGAAAAGAAAGTTTTCCGAAACATATAAGAGATTCAGAAATTAATACAGAAATCAATTTCGAGTAATGTTTTCAACTAAGAGTTCTTCAGAAAGGATTTTCAAAAAATATGTTCTAAAGGCATACATGTTGAAGTAAAGTATGATTTTCAATTTTTGCATATAAATCATGTATTCTAGTAAGTCATTTGAGATGCATATAGTTGATGTTAATGCATTATGGCACTAGTAATTTTCGCATGTAAGTTTTTCAGAAAAGATTTTTAAGTAATAGTTCATAAAAGCATGACATGATTGCATCGAAAGATATATATGGTGATATTGGTGTGTGGCATGTTTATATAGAAGTAACATTTTGTAAAATACTAGTGCATAATAGCATGATCTTATTTAAAGGTATATATGTTAATGATGATTATGAGTTGTATGTTTACTTAGAAAGAACATATCGAAATGATGCTAGTTCATGCTGAAATGGTAACATATGCATGTAATCATGATTAGTGCTAGTGGATTAGGTAATTAACAGAATTAAGATTTTACCAGTCCGATATTATGATATTTCAAGATAATGATAGAAAGAAAGTTATAATAAATATCTGAATCAGTTAATAAAGAGTATAGAAAGTAAGTAAGAATCAATGTAGCGCAGCAAAAGCATGATGAGTCTTATATAATTGTGACATAGAAACTTAAGATATATAATTACCTATAGTTTACAGATGTTTGGTAAAGTATATAGCAATAAGAGTAGCATCTGATGATCAGTTAAAATAACATGTTTTTGAAATGGTTAGGAAATAGATAATTAATTCGGACTTCATAGTTATTTTCATGGTTGCTTACTGAGTCATTATGACTCACACCACCACAGTTTGTTAGTTTTGCAAGTCTGTAGCGGTCATATAGAACCAGCAGAAGTTCGGTGAAGACTTTGAAGACAGTGGATCGCCCCAATTGCAGTCAAAATAGTCTTTGAGTCTTGGGTTGAGTTATGGGTCCTCACGACCCTTGTATTTGTATTTTACATTGTATTTCATATGTAAGAGTTTTGTAATAGCATAGTTTTACTTGAGTTCTGGCCGGAGGCCAAGTATTTACATTTGTTCTTTGAGTTCAGGCATGGAGCCTTGATGATGATTACGTGTATGTTGAGTTTATGAACAGGTTGTCTCAGGGTCCTGGCTATAAGCCAGATTGCATGATGTTTTGCATACATCATGCCGAAATTTCGTTAGAATTAGAGGCTTATGGTGATGGGTTTTCCTGTCTCCTGTCGGTAACATCCTGGCCTAGGCGGGATGTTACAATTTTTAAGTACGTTTTAAGGATTGTTTCAAAGTCAGGAAACCATAACCAACATAAATAAAGTCTTAACCACTTTACATGCTGGTTGGAAACACAATATTTAGAGCCTTTATATCTTTGTTTTACATATTCTTGTTAGCGACATAGTCATATAATAGATTTTGATGATGCACGAGAGTAAAGACTTCGACGTGCTTTAACGGACATTACAAAAAGATGATAATGAAGTCAAAATATTGATGAAGAGATAAAATAAGTTATATGATGATCAAGAGAGTAAAGATGATAAAGAGACAAAAAGAAGATGAAAAAGTCAAAGAATGAGCCAAGCAAGATGAAGATCAAAATAATGATTAAGAGCTAAAACCAATTGTAAGTGAGTTTATTCAAATGTTTCAAAGCTCTTAGGAATCATACATTTTGCATCACTTGCTTTTAAAATGGCTTAGAATGCTAAAAGAATCATTTGCATTTTATTTGCACCAAAATGAACTTCATGCACAAGTGCATCGGTAAATAATCTTCTAAAAACTATCGAATGGTTGAATTAAACTTCAAATGATATACCATTAGATAGATATGTGTTTCTAGTTTGCTACGGTTCAAACGGAACACAATTCCGATGTATAGAACTTTTTCTAGAGCCATTTTACTACAACATGTTCAGATGTGCGTTTTCTGCATACATGTCACATTATAAAAATTCATATTAATGTTTTTGGAGCTGAATTGTTTACACAAGCTAGATCTATGTGTCTAGTTTATGTAGAAATTTATGGATCATGATTTGGAATTTTCTAGAGAAAGTTATGGCCAAAGTACCAAGTGTCGTCAGTCTTGACCGGTCTAAAAATCGGCATACCGGTTCCAGAGGTCTCAAAAATCATTTTTTGAGTTGTTTAACCATCAAGCATCATACCGATACCCATACCGGTGTCTATACCGGTCTAGCCTTTCATATTACATAGCTACTGGAACCGGCACGGACCAAACCGGTCCCCATACCGGTCTAACGTATACTTGTTCAACGGTAATATAGCCGTTAGTATCCGTTGGAATCCCATACCGGTCTCTATACCGGTTTCTAAACCGGTCTAGCTGTAAGTTGGGATTTCCTTTGCATTTTGTTATAAATAGAACCCCAACTCATTTGCTTTGGTTAAGAGACATCATATTACATCTTCATACATTCTCTAAGGAAAATACAAGAGTGTCTTAAACCTTCATACACTTAAACACTCATACAAGCTCACACACATCTTCATTACATTTAGTGAGCTTGGAACACTTGGGTTTGCAACTTACAAAATCTTCTTAATATTTGTGAGTGCTCAAGTGTGTTTTAATTCTTTTTAACAAAACACTTGTGATTTGTGAAATCCCATTTGGTTAGGTAAGTTGTAAAGGTTTGTGAGTAAGCCTACGAATAAAACTCAAAGTTGTAAAGGTTGTGAGTACACCTACGAACAAAACTCATAGTTTTAAAAGGTTTGGAGTGCACCTTTGAGGAAAACTCTTGGTTACGAGTGAGCTACGGGAAAACTCAGATTTTAGTGGAAATCTTCAAGCGAGGCTTGGGGGAGTGGACGTAGGCCGTTTGACCGTGCACCTTTGCGGAAAACTCTTGGTTACGAGTGAGCCACGGAAAAACTCGGATTTTAGTGGAAATCTTCAAGCGAGGCTTGGGGGAGTGGACGTAGGCACGTTTGGCCGAACTGTTGGGGTTGGTGCTCAGAGCGCCAATCCGGACCGTATTTATGTATGATTCATGAATACGAACATCCCCTTTTCCCATAATAATACTTTCTTGGTGGTTGCACCTCTTGTTTTTATATACGTATTCGATCTGATTACGATTAGATTGAAACTAAATGTGATTTAGTGATATGTATATATCAGACAAAGACCCGATAATATATAATGCAATACACGGTTACAAAGATAGTTTGTAATTGACATTGGGAAGTGTCATTGCTAAAGATATATATTATCAAATAAAGTTCCTGGTCAAGATTCACTAACATGGGTCGGTTAGTCAAATCTGATGAGACCAGTACATTTCGTATATCGAGACTTGGTCCGATGGTTTATCCCAGTGAACCATGAGTCTAGGGAGACTCGTATAGACGTGTAGGTGTTTATAGTGTATAAACACTGAACGGCTCACCGAAGATTCTTAATGGATGGTACGCCAACGTCAATAAGAATCTTCTTGGGTTGAGTAGCATAGTGGTCCTTCGACTTGAGATACCACTGTGGATGTATGAGACATCCTCCACACTTAGATGGCAGTCACGTCACCGATCTATTTAGATAAGACCTCCGCCTGTTCGTTGGGTGTGGACCGATCCTCAGGATATCCTGTGTGTATCAAGATAGGATCCGTCAGTTCTGTGTACAGAGCATAGGTAGTCCATATATTATTAGCAGTCTGTTAAATCTGTGGCCACAGTATACTTCGGAAGTAAGTTCCGAATGTTATTTAGAGATTGCTAATAGATACGTCGACGGATAATACCTATAGAGATTTGACGTTTACATCTATATCTCTGGGATTATCCGGATACCTGTGACGGAGGGATTATACGTATGCAATGACCTCGACCTGTATGATTCAGCGAGATTATCCGTGATCGTCATAATCTACGGGTGGATAGATTATGGACATGAAATTGGATTTCGTGACGGATATACCTGAATTTAGAGAGTCTTAATAATGAAACATACTCGTAGAGCACTAGAGCAACATTTATGAATAATGATGATTATTTATAAATCGTTAAACGAAAAATACATGCGAACGGGCCGAACCGTCATTTCCTAATTAATGTGTATTTGTATTTAATATATGATATTATTAAATACACATTAATAAATAGTCAAATAAAGGTATTTGACATATATCATCAATATATGTATTTGAGATATTTAAAGTAAATATAATACATATATTTGATATATTTGTATTTAAATTAAATATTTAATTATTTAATTGTTAAATGATTAATATAATTAAAATATAAATATATCACCAAATGATAAAGTTAGGAAATGATTATAAGTTGCAATTGTTGACTTATACATTAAAGGAAAAGGTTGTCAAATTGATTTTGACTTCTTAAGATATTTGTTCAAAATTGTTTGAAAATAAAAATATTTTTTTTCCTTTATTTCTTTATAATTTCGGCCAATACACTTAAATATAAGAGTTATATTCTTCTTAGTTGCTTTTGTTGACTTAATACAAATATCTATAAAGTGTTATTAAGATATTTTATCAAGTTGATTAAATGAAATTGCAAATGAAATTGAAATTAATTTTTCTTGTATTTGGCTAGGTAATTTCGGCCAAGGCCTTCTTTGGGCAAGTATATATTGATTTCATTTCATTTGAAATGTTAACCTAATACACTTTAAAAGAAAACTCCATTAATGGAGACAAGGAAGCTTGTGAGAAAGAAAGAAGAAATCAAAGAAAGCTTGGATTTTAGTAAGTTTTTCCAACTTACTATTAGAAAGGAAAATGTTCCTTAGGATCTAGGCTTCAACATATGATGTTCTTAGGTTATTTCTTTCTTTATTCCTTGTGTTTTTGATGATGGAAGTTTTGGTGAAAGTGTAGAGCATGTATGATGAAGGAAGCTTATGACTATTGTAGTAATAAGTATTCTTTTAAGGTTTTGGAAACCATGTTGCTAATCTAGAGTTGTTGACCCACTCTTAAATGACCTAGATCTGATCTTGAGTTGTTTCATTGTGTTGAGACTTTGATTGGATGGAAGAAACATGATTGAAGTATTGGATTTAACCAATTTGGTCTAATTTGTCCAATTTGAAGAAATTGAAAAATTAGGGTTCATGACCAATTCCAAATTTGGGGATTTTTATATATGTTGTGTATTTGGATGTGTATATGATGCATATAAAGTTTCATGTTCATTGGATTACATCTTGATGTGTTTTGATGCATGAAATGACAAAGTGCACAAATTGGAGCCTAATGGGAGGCATTCGGCCAAATGGATAAAATTTGGGGATTTGGTTGCTTTTGGTGTTTTGATGTTATGAACATGCTAAGTTCATCTTAGAAATGATTTAGAATCATTCAAAATTGATTAGATCAATTTCGGACTAAAATGGACAAAATACCAACGTAAGGGCATTTCGGTAAATTCACTTGAATATGATTCATTTGAATTTTATTTCATAATTTGATTATTGGAATGTTAAATAAATATGTTTATTTAATTAATCCGAGAAAAAGTTTTGAAATCGGAAGATTCGATCTTCCGCCGCTTCCGCTGCGTTACCGGATATTCCCCCTAAAACCCCTTCAAAATGGTATCAGAGCGAGTCTGATTCTAGGCCTTCATAAATGATTAGCTTGTTTTATTCAATGTTTAATCATGTTCTTGACTTAATACATGCATGTTCTAATCTAATTTGATTAGATTTAGGGTGTATGACACTTTATAGAATATCCCCGCTAATAAGGTTTTAAAGTAACTAGTATTTGGAATACTTGTTTCTTGGTCCGTCTTGTCAATACGGTCTATAAATATCTTTTCGTTGACTACATCCGAGACCGTGCCTCTGCTGTGAGGGTGTAGCTGATAGAAATTTATTTATGCCAAATGTATATTAGATACTAGATAAATTCAAGCGAAAGCGGAATCCTGAACGTGCCCTAGCTGTCAGGGTTACGCAAGTAACTTGAGTTTATCATTGACGAGTTTAACCTTGGTACGTCTCCTTGTGGGCCTGCCTTCGCAGCGACAACGAGAAACGACCAGGATCGGAACCTAAGAGTCACTAGTGAGTGATTGACAATAAGTTGTCTACCTGTGAATATACGTAGGCGAGACCGTGCCTCTGCTGTGAGTCGAAATATATTCATGGGGTCTTCTTCCCATTATGGAATTCGATTTAATTATTGAATTCTCGTTTTTCCGTTGGGGATTACGGTATTATGCAAAATAGTGTGAGGCACTGCTAAGTTTAAAATATTCTATAACTTAGGCAGTGTGTATTGTTATGGAAATTGGCCCTTGTTTGTTTCCTTATTCTATTTTTATATAGAATTGAACTTTTAATTACTGCACACATATTATGATATGTTATCTGACTTATTCTTGGTTGCTTTTATTCTAGAATATGTTCTAGATACTAATAGACTTGGATATTATTAGATTGGTCTAAGCCATCGGGAACTGTTGTTCCAATTTTCAAGAAAAATCAAGATGGTTAATGATTTAGTTTCTAAGTCATAATAGATAATCTAGATAGATATCCCTTTAGGATATAATACTTTAGAGACAATAGTTTCTTATGCAGTAAAAATTGACTTGAATTAGTTCATGTCTCGAGATTCTTGACTGGCATTTAGAAAGCCCTATTAGGTATTTGTTTATCTAGTAATGACGTTTCTTAGCTTTAATTACCTTTAGAGGAAATGTGTCTGACACAATTTGCTAATCAGTTATTTACAATTGTTGTGAATAGTAGAATGCAAATAATAAAGCTAAAGAAAGGAGATGTGTATAGTTGTGTATAGAAAATATCGATTTTCATAAATACTGCAACTATAGGTATTGGATACCAGATCTCCCGTCTAGTTATTTAAAATATTGGTTAACGATTGTTTTGATGTTTGATATCGGAACTCGCGACTATTGGATAGTCACTTGTTCTTTATAAACAATTGTTACATATTTTATAATAACTAATAGTGTCAAACACCATACGAGACCTCCTGATTTTCTTTCTTTCTTTTCAGGAACTACTGGAGCAACAAAGTTTAAAAAGGTGGCACAAGTACCGACTTTGACAAAACACTTTTTTACCACCTTACTGTTGGAAGAGACCCTTCAAAAGCAACGCTCATGGTATTGTCTTTAATCGGACATCCAAAACGAGGCTGAAACCTCATTGACAGATATTTCAGTCACGTCTGGCTGAAGACGTAAAATTTAGCGCTAGCAGGGAGGCAACCCATGCAATTTGTTGTAATTTCTATTTTCATATTTTGTGTATACATGTTGTAGAATTTTTAACTTTGTGTGTTAGTATTTCAGGTAAAAGCACAAAAGGAGCATTTTTAAGACAGAATGAATGATGATTGAAGATCGTAAAGATGAAAGATAAATCATGAGTGATGGCTGAGTAAGGAATGTAATTCTTGAGACGCATCCTCATGAATTTATACTAGCGAGTGGCGTATTGAGTACACCATTCTGTTGCCTTAATTATTGTTTTGATTTGCTTTTATTTTGTTTTTATCTTTATTTTCGCCGACAAGATTTATACTTTTTGACTTTTCACGATTTATTTTAACGTTCATCTAATAAATTTCATTTAGCAGATACTAGTGCAATTATTACTCACCCATTTTCAGGTTCTATTAATTCAGCCCGTCATTTCTCTCTTCGAAACATCCAGATACACATTCAAAAAAGAGAGAGAAAATGGAAGCAAATTCACAGCAGAGATTCAAGAGAATTTGTGTTTTCTGTGGATCTAATTCTGGTAACAAACCAGAATTCATCGAGGCTGCGAAAGAATTGGGGCGAGTGATAGCTGAAAAGAACATGCACTTGGTATATGGCAGTGGTAATTGTGGATTGATGGGAATTATTTCAAAAGCCGATCTGGACGGTGGCGGACATGTTCTGGGAGTCATTCCTAGACCTCTGGCGAAGGAACAACTGATCGGACCCATAAATGGTGATGAACGCATCGTAGCAGGTATGTCCGAACAAATCCAAGAAATGATTAATACAGCTGATGCGTTTATTGCATTGCCAAGAGGACTTGGAACATTTGAGGAGATGTTCACAGTAGTATCGTGGGCGCATTTAAACATTCATTGGAAGCCCATTGGGTTACTAAATATCGAGAATTTCTTCAATTTTCTTTTTGTTTTCCTTGCGGAAGCAAAAAGGTATGAGTTCGTCACGAAATCAGTGGATGAGATTTTCCTAACTGCTACAAAGGCAGAAGAATTGATTGACCAAATCCTTGCCTTTGAACCGAAACTGGACCACATTCTTTTCAAGTTGGACTGGACAGAAAATGATCGTGGTAAGAAGCGTAAATTGGACATAGATCTTAATCGGTGATTTTTTGGTAGATTTTCAGCTAACCAGGTACTACCTTCTAAACTCTTCTTTTACCGTTTAAGACATTGGGGACAATGTCTCATTTAGGTTTGGGGGAGGGATTTAGTTGATTAGTATCTTCTTTTTAGTTTATGTGTTGTTTTTATTTTTAGTCCAAAATTTTTCGAAAAATACAAAAAAAAATTGAAAAATTGAAAAAATTACAAATTTTTTTTTTTTTTTTGTATTTCCATGTTTTTATTTTGACTGAAAAGGTAAAACATTTTCGAAACAAATTAATTTTTTGTTTATTTCGTTTTAAATTATTTAATTTGTAGATTCTCCATAAAACGGACTAAAATGGATCTTCATATGCTTAGTTGGTAGGTATTATCAATATACATAGTAACATATGGACATGAGCTGTATCTGACAAGTTTGTAATATTCCGTGCTCTAGTTTAATTGGAGGAAACATCTCTAAATAGCAATGGAGTAAAAAAAAAATTGTTGTTCAAAAATAAGCATCTAAGATTCGGGTTATTAAGTCTGCAAGGGTGTTTTAACACCTAGTGCCCTAAAACCAACTGGTTTGGGAGTCATTGGCCCAAAGCTCGTTACATGGATCGAAGATGTTGTAGAAAAAATATATATTTATATCTGAAGTCTGGGTAACTAAGTCCGTAGGGGTGTCTTAACATCTGGTGCCCTAAAACCAACTGGTTTGGGAGCCACCGACTCAAAGCTCGCTACATTGACGGAAGATATTGTAAATAAATAAAAAGTCAAAATCAGAAAAGAAAAGAAAAAATCAGAAAAATCAGAAAAATTATTCCATTGCTACAAAAAGGTGTGAAATCTGATAGAACTTTAGGACAAAAATATTACTCTCTTATCAAATACACTTGTGACTATTGTGGGCAAAAATGAATTGATTAATATTTTGTTGGCTATGTATATGGAGAATGGTAAATATAATCGGAGAATTTACTTATTCGGTAGTTTAAAAAGAAAGAAAACAACTACTAACTTGGAGTAGAAGTTTCACCTGATTAGTCACTAGCTTTTTTATTCTCTTTTCTCTTGTCTTTTTGCTTTTGTGTGCATTAGTTTTAATATCTTTTTACTTTTGTAAAACGTTTGTGGGTATCGTTGCTGTAAGCCCTCACGAGACTACAACTCGTCCACTAGGGACACCTAGGGGTTTAAAGGCTTGATGCATAAGCTAAATGCAACCGTGATCCCTACGAAAGTGGCTTAGCTTAATTTTATTTTTATATTATTTTATTTTCTATTTTGCTCGAGGACTAGCAAAATGTTAGGTTTGGGGGTGTGATGAGTGGTAATTATATCACTATTTCCCACTCATTTAACCTAATATTTTGTATAGTTTCTCGAGTTTTATGAACGTTTTGATGTGTTTTTATTTATTTTGTAGATAAAAATAATATTGAGACTTGATGGAATCGACTCTGGGTTAAAACGATGAATTTCGGAGGAAAAATGATCAAAAACGAAAATCTACTATACGCGTCACAAAGTGCAGTCACAATTTCCAATTTTACGCAACGTTCGTATTTTGGCCATAACTCTTTCGTCCAATGTCCGATTGAGCTGATTCAAGTTGCAAATTAAAGAAGACTCGAAGATCTACAACTTTGAAAGTCAAAATAATTTCGAATTATGAAATTTTCATGGTCGAAATTGATGAACAATACAGAACATTTTGTGTATATACTATAGTCATTTACAAAATATAAAATAAAATTAATAAAATAAAAAAAATAAAATAAAAATTGTCAAACTTCCACCAAACATGCTTGCATGTTTGGTGCCATGTTTGATGCCATGTTTGGTTCCATGTCTTGTGGCATGTTTGGTGGAGTGTTTGGTGGAGCAATTTGTGGAGCAATCGGTGGAGAAATTGGTGGAAGCCTTTAGGTTTTTCTATAAATACCAAGCCATTTCATTTGTAATTCTCATGCTTTCCTGGGAGAATTTTCTCTGATTTTATAGGAAGCATCTAGTTTTGTATATATAAATAGTATTTTTAATTTATGTCTTTTAATTTTCAGTAATAGTAGTTCTCTTCTTCTACCTTTCTTTAATGTTTTGTAATTAATTTTCCGCTGGAGATAAGGTGAAGCTTTTATTATTTTAATTTAGATTAATCTCCCTTAAATATAATATGGAAATTATAATTCAAAATATAAAAGATTACCGCCTTAATGGCTGGTTTTATTTATTTGACATAATGTGGCACCGCCTATATGGCTGGTCTTTAAGTGGCAGGTAATTACCGCCTATATGGCTGGTTTATGTTCAAATACTATTACCGCCTTTATGGCTGGTCGGACTTAATTTGACTTAATAAGGAATACTGCCTTTATGGCTGGTCGGTAATATCACGTTTAATTTCTGTATTATATTAAGGGAGATATCTAAATTATAAATAGTAAAAGTGGATCCCCAACCCCCATCATTTTATTTTTATTCTAGGGAAGTGATGACACACAATACACACACTTTATAATTGATTTTCTTTTTATGGGTAGTTCTTTAGTTTGTTTATTGAGTCTTAAGCTTACTGCGTCTTGTTAATTGGCCATTAATAAGATTGATGGGGTAAATCTAAAATGAACTAGACATAGAGAATTTAGGTTTCAGCCTTAGATTCAATAACTCACGATCTTCCTTGAGGATATATAACCCTTTAATAGATTTCCTTATAGGATAGACATATACCTGTCGGGCGTGGGTAGCCATAATTGGAACTTGGTCTTAAAGAATCCAGGTAATGTGGTTGACATAGGAATATGGTTCAATTGGATTATACTGGGTATTTGCGTCTGACCATCGGAAGAGGCTTTTGCATATTTTCGTGTTCCAGGTTAGCAAACTAAATTAATACACATAAATAAGAGAGTCAATTCATCTTTTAATAATATTGTGTGGAGTCACGACCCTAGATCTTTGAGTCTTATCTTCTATTTTCTTTAGTATTTTCTTTTGTGTCTTTTTCTTTTATGTCTTTATTTTAGTTTATTTAAGCAAATCCAAATTCAACCAACCAAAAGCAATCATCCTCTTCTCCCCTAATTAGATACTTGTAAATCAATAGATTCAATAATTAATAACAATAGTATGAATTAAGTCCTCGTGGGATCGATATTTTTATACTACTTGAACGATACGTGCGCTTGCGTTATAAGCGTGTGATTACGCCGGTCAAGTTTTTGGCACCGGAATACCGCCTTTATGGCTGGTCGGTAATATCACGTTTAATTTCTGTATTATATTAAGGGAGATATCTAAATTATAAATAGTAAAAGTGGATCCCCAACCCCCAGTATTTTATTTTTATTCTAGGGAAGTGATGACACACAATACACACACTTTATAATTGATTTTCTTTTTATGGGTAGTTCTTTAGTTTGTTTATTGAGTCTTAAGCTTAATGCGTCTTGTTAATTGGCCAATAATAAGATTGATGGGGTAAATCTAAAATGAACTAGACATAGAGATTTTAGGTTTCAGCCTTAGATTCAGTAACTCACGATCTTCCTTGAGGATAGATAACCCTTTAATAGATTTCCTTACAGGATAGGCATATACCTGTCGGGTGTGGGTAGCCATAATTGGAACTTGGTCTTAAAGAATCCAGGTAATGTGGTTGACATAGGAATATGGTTCAATTGGATTATACTGGGTATTTGCGTCTGACCATCGGAATAGGCTTTTGCATATTTTCGTGTTCCAGGTTAGCAAACTAAATTAATACACATAAATAAGAGAGTCAATTCATCTTTTTTAATAATATTTTGTGGAGTCACAACCCTAGATCTTTGAGTCTTTTCTTCTATTTTCTTTAGTATTTTCTTTTGTGTCTTTTTTCTTTTATGTCTTTATTTTAGTTTATTTAAGCAAATCAACATTCAACCAACTAAAAGCAATCATCCTCTTCTCCCCTAATTAGATACTTGTAAATCAATAGATTCAATAATTAATAACAATAGTAGGAATTAAGTCCTCGTGGGATCGATATTTTTATACTACTTGAACGATACGTGCGCTTGCGTTATACGCGTGTGATTACGCCGGTCATTGTTCTGTATAGGAGCCGCAGACAGGTCGGGCAATTGGGATAAGCCGTAAGAAAGGTCATTTGTTTGAATTCATTAGCCTTCATCTTCCTCAAGACCTTTTCTCCGTGTTATTCTGTCGCGTCTAATTCACCATTACCTCTTAGCCTATGGCACTTTCATTTGGGACTCCGTTCTCTTAGTCGATTACGCTTATTAGTTTCTAATGATCATTTAGGCCATGTTTCTAATAATATTTTGATTGTATGCCTTGTCAGTTGAGCAATCAAACAGTGTTATCTTTCAATAATAGTACTTCGATTTTTTCTTCTCCCTTTGTTATGACTCATTCTAATATTTGCGGTCTATCTCCTACTCCTACTATGAGTGATTCTAAGTATTTTGTGATTTTTATTAATGACCATTCCCGTTACACTTGGTTCTATCTTATGAAAAATTGCTTTGTGCTCTCCTCCATTTATCAAAACTTTGCGAATATTATTAAGACTAAATTCAACCGACCCATTAAAATTTTCCGCACTAACAATACCATGGAAAATAAGGATTCTGATTTTTTACACTTTATTTATCAAAATGGGACTATCTGTCATCGCTATTGTCCCTGTACATCTCAACAAAAATGGGAGAGTCGAACGCAAACATATGCATATTTTAGATACAGGTCGTGCCCTTCTCATCTCTTCCTCCCATCCTGAATATTTCTGGGGAGAAGTTACTGTTGGATAATATGACCCATAGCGTCACTATTTGTACAGATCATGGTGTTGTTGTACAAATTAACTATGTGACAAAGGAGATTGCACTCTTATCATTTGTGATTAGATCACCTTAGATGTATAAATGATGAGAGGTCCCTATGATTTGTTCCTGGACGGAGAATGATATGAGACAGTATCAGTCCACGTAGGATAAATCATTAAATATCCCTAGTCGTAGTATTATCGAGACAGGACATCGATAATGCGGAATACGCTAGTATTGCACTTGTGCGCATTGTGAGGGCACAACGACATAGTTCTCATATATTTAAGTATTGGATACTTATGCAAGTGCGATAGGAGGTTGTGTTTCATCGATGGTACGGGAAACAGCTTCGCTCTGGATAGACCCCTCGGAATCCTATTCGTATTATGACTATGTGTCTATGGGAGTCCGACATCAGGGTATGTGTATTTGGTCTTAACTTGAGACTTGCACCGCTAATGCTTACGACAATCAATATACTTTAGTTGAGGTCGTCCAGGCTGTAACAGGTTCTGTGTACGCCGACTGCTGGGTATATTGAGAATCGTAGAGTATTGGGTGTGATGTCAAGACGGAAGTATCACTCCAGTCATAGTGGAGATGATGTCACGCAGGATACGGTATTAGTGCTCTTAAGTGTTGCGCAACCATCGGGATATTATGACTAGGTCATACATATCCGATTATAGAGACTAGTTACCAGACATCCGACATGTGCTTCGGACGGGGCAGACACTTATCCAGCCCCAGCCCTAGCACGTGACTATCCGATACTGGGCCGACATACGCAATACTTGGTATACTACGCTTGATACATATCTTAAATATTCTTAGATGGATATGTCCGGAGAATTGGGTAGACTTGGTGCTTTGCTAGGAGTCGACCTTGTCTCGTAAATCGGTAGAACGTACTACTTGGTACGTACGTGATTCGGATACTCCGACGACCGCATTTACTGCCAACTTATCCGGGGATCTCATGGGTCGATTCCCGATAATCCACCGATGACCCATAACTCGCACTCTTAAATAATCTGGGATTATTTAGAAGGGAGAGAAAATTAATCTGGGATTAATAACGGAGATATTTTATCTAGGATAAAATATCGTCTAGAGAGAGATAATGATTAATTTGGAATTAATCGATGAATTAATATATTCGATATATTAAACGAAATTAGATTTCGACGCGGAATTAAAATTAGATTTTAATTCGGGCGAACGAATTAATTTAGAATTAATTCATTAGCGACGTGAATAGTGAATTCGCTAGGCGTAATCATTTAATTACGACGCAACGGAAAGTTCGTTAATTTGGAATTAGCGAACCTGAGCCCGAGTGTGATTGCGAGCGCATTCGTATTTCGAATTCGAGTGCGGCAACGCAAGTCACATCAAGCGTCAAATCATTAGTCGCATCAAGCGTCAAATCACATATCACTTTGAATGATGTGACATTTGATTGATTGATGTGATTGATTGATTGAAAAGACAACTAGTCACTTTGAGTGATAATAGTTGTTGGAATAGTTGATGGTTGTTGGAAAGTTTGATTTGCTTTTGTATTTGACTTTTAAAAGGGCAAATAATTGGTAAATCACATTATTATTTTTTGGAAAAATATATAAGTGTATTAGATACACTTTTCAAACCAATTCAACACAATTCTCTCTTCCTCTTACCTCTCTTATCTCACGCCCAAGGGGCTCAAAACAGCTCACTGGTTTCCTTTGAAACTGCCGAGCAATGGGAAGCAAAGAGTGGATTTTTATGGTAAAAATCCAAGTGCTAGCACACTTACGAGACTTGCGAAGATGGTAGGGAGGTTCACCCATGACCCGGGATCCGTCGGATGAGGCTTGGAGCTCCGTTTCTCAGCTCAAAATTCTTTTTTGGAGGGCAGTGAACTGCTGCAATGGGCGTGAATGGCAGTGCACTTTGTGGCTTCATTCGTCTTCAAATCGTCTCAACCGATCGATGCGAGTATTCTGCTACCTCCGTTGATGTGTTCACACATTGATTTCATGTCTTGTTTGATCTTGGGACCTAGAAACAAACCTAACAGTTACCATCACTAGTGTCTACACTATTGATCGCATTCCATCTCATGTTCTAGCCAATCAATTCCCTTATGAAAAACTCCATGGTACACCTGTTGGGGTTAGTGCTCAGAGCGCCAATCCGGACCGTATTTATGTATGATTCATGAATACGAACATCCCCTTTTCCCATAATAATACTTACTTAGTGGTTGCACCTCTTATTTTTATATACGTATTCGTTCTGATTACGATTAGATTGAAACTAAATGTGATTTAGTGATATGTATATATCAGACAAAGACCCGATAATATATAATGCAATACACAGTTACAAAGATAGTTTGTAATTGACATTGGGAAGTGTTATTGCTATATATATATATATATATAATATATGTATATATGTATATTATCGAATAAAGTTCCTGGTCAAGATTCACTAACATGGGTCGGTTAGTCAAATCTGTTGAGACCAGTACATGTCGTATATCGAGACTTGGTCCGATGGTTTATCCCAATGAACCATGAGTCTGGGCAGACTCGTATAGACGTGTAGGTGTTTATAGTGTATAAACACTGAACGGCTCACCGAAGATTCTTAATAGATGGTACATCAACGTCAATAAGAATCTTCTTGGGTTGAGTAGTATAGTGGTCATTCGACTTGAGATACCACTGTGGATGTATGAGACATCCTCCACACTTAAATGGCAGTCACGTCACCGATCTATTTAGATCAGACCTCCGCCTGTTCGTTGGGTGTGGACAGATCCTCAGGATATCCTGTGTGTGTCAAGATAGGATCCGTCAGTTCTGTGTACAGAGCATAGGTAGTCCATATACTATTAGCAGTCTGTTAAATCTGTGGCCACAGTATACTTCGGAAGTAAGTTCTGAATGTTATTTAGAGATTGCTAATAGATATGTCGACGGGATAATACCTATAGAGATTTGACGTTTACATCTATATCTCTGGGATTATCCGGATACCTGTGACGGAGGGATTATACGTATGCAATGACCTCGACCTGTATGATTCAATGAGAATATCTGTGATCGTCATAATCTACGGGTGGATAGATTATGGACACGAAATTGGATTTCGTGATGGATATACCTGAATCTAGAGAGTCTCAATAATGAAACATACTCGTAGAGCACTAGAGCAACATTTATGAATAATGATGATTATTTATAAATCGTTTAATCGTTAAACGAAAAATACATGCGAACGGGCCGAACCGTCATTTCCTAATTAATGTGTATTTGTATTTAATATATGATATTATTAAATACAAATTAATAAATGGTCAAATAAAGGTATTTGACATATATCATCAATATATGTATTTGAGATATTTAAAGTAAATATAATACATATATTTGATATATTTGTATTTAATTAATTAATTAATTATTTAATTGTTAAATGATTAATATAATTAAAATATAAATATATCACCAAATGATAAAGTTAGGAAATGATTACAAATGTAAATGTTTGACTTTACATTAAAGGAAAAGGTTGTCAAATTGATTTTGACTTCTTAAGATATTTGTTCAAAAAAATTGTTTGAAAAATTAAAATATCTTTTTCCTTTATTTTTGATTAAATTCGGCCATGACCTTGAAAATATATAAGAGATATGTTTTCTTAGTTGCATTTGTTGACTTTATATTAATATCTTTAAAAGGTTTTAGATATTTATTAAAGTTGATAAGATAAAAGGTGAAATGAAATTGAAATTAATAAACTTGCATTTGGCTAAGTGAATTTCGGCCAAGGCAATTATTGTGCAAGTATATATTGTTTTTCATTTCATTTCATTCTTAACCTAATACACTTTAAAGAAAAACTCCATTAATGGAAACAAAGGAAGCTTGTGAGAAAGAAAGAACAAACCAAAGAAAGCTTGGATTTTAGTAAGTTTTTCCAACTTGCTATCAGAAAGGAAAATGTTCCTTAGGATCTAGGCTTTAACATATGATGTTCTTAGGTTATTTCTTTCTTTATTCCTTGTGTTTTTGTTGATGGAAGTTTTTATGGAAGTGTTGAGCATGTATGATGAAGGAAGCTTATGGCTATTGTAGTAATAAGTGTTCTTTTATGGTTTTGGAAACCTTGTTGCTAATCTAGAGTTGTTGACCCACTCTTAGATGACCTAGATTTAATCTTGAGTTGTTTCATTGTGTTGAGACTTTGATTGGATGGAAGAAACATGATTGAAGTATTGGATTTAACCAATTTGGTCTAATTTGTCCAATTTGATGAAATTGAAAAATTAGGGTTCATGACCAATTCCAAATTTGGGGCTTTTCATTTATGTTGTGCATTTGGATGTGTATATGATGCATATAAAGTTTCATGTTCATTGGATTACATCTTGATGTGTTTTGATGCATGAAATGACAAAATGCACAATTTGCCCACCAAAGGGAGCATTCGGCCAAGGACTTGAATTTTGGGGATTTTGTTGCTTTTGGTGTTTTGATGTTTTGAACATGCTAATTTCATCTTAGAAATGATTTAGAATCATTCAAAATTGATTAGATCAATTTCGGACTAAAATGGACAAAATACCAAGTGTAAGGGTAATTCTATAATTCACTTAAATATGATTTATTTGAATTCTATTTTATAATTTGATTATTGGATAATTAAATAAATATGTTTATTTAATTAATCCGAGAAAAAGTTTTGAAATCGAAAGATACGATCTTCCGCCGCTTCCGCTGCGTTACCGGATATTCCCCCTAAAAACCCATACAACACCTCCCAATTATAACCTTCTTAAAGTCTTTGGTTGTATTTGTTTCGTCTTTCTTCATCCCCATGAACACACAAAATTAGGACTTCTAGCTCGATTATGTTGTTTATTAGGATATGGCATTGAACACAAAAGGTATAGATTTCGGGATCCAATCTCCAATCGCCTCCATATCTCTCGTCATGTCATCTTTAGAGAAAATCACATGTCCTTATCTGTTTCCAAAGTTTAGTCTATCCATTCCTTGCCCCATATCCTTTTTACAGATAGCACTCTTAACTTGTTTCCTGATGATGACCCTAATGTGCTTCCCTTAGATGGTCTTTCTACAGTTGATCTTCCACCATCTGTATCACCTGCTGGATCCATCACTAACACTTCTGGCTCTCATTTTCCCTCTACAGGTAATCCTCATTCTCTTCGTTGTTCTACAAGGGTGATAAAAATTCCTGTTAAATTTAGGGATTTCCATTGTTTCTCTACTACTCTCCATAGTATGAACCTCACTTTTATTATGAGGCTAGTTCTAACCCTGTTTGGCAGCAAGCTATGACTGAAGAATTACAGTCTCTTCAAAAAGTCCACATATGAGATTAAATTGATCTTCTACTAGTAAAATCTGTGATTGAGTGTAAATGGATATACAAAATAAAAATGAAATCTGATGGCTCTATTGAACGGTATAAAGCTCGTCTTGTTTCCAAGGTGTTAGATAATGAAAGAAAGTCTTGAATTCACTCTTTATGAATTTACAATGGTAAGGGCCTTTATATAGGCTACATAGAAAACCAAAATAGAAAATGAATCATATAGTAATGAGCAATAATAATGACTATAGGAAATATGCATCTAATAGGGAAATATAATAAAACCATAAATCCTAATGGTACTAGGAATTCTATTTTGGATATTGATTACATATTCCTTAATATTCCTTAACACCCCCCTCAAACTCCAGCTGGTAACGAAGGAGTAAGCTTGAGGTTGCATCTTGAAATCGGAGAGCGGGGTTCTGAAACTGAAAATCTTGAAACTTGAAGGCTCAAAACCTTGAGATAACTGATGAGCTTTAACCTACGAAGCCCGAAGGGGGAGTTGAAGCCCAAGAGGATGCCGAAGCCGGAGAGCTTTAACCTACGAAGCCCGAAGGGGAAGCCGAAGTCCAAAAGGATGCTGAAGCCGGAAAGGGAGCGAAATCTCATAAAAGAGCCGAAGCCCGAGAGTGCCGATGCCAAATACGGAGTGAAATCTCGAAAGAGAGCTGAAACCCGAGAGTGCCGAAGCCAGAGAGGGAGCGAAATCCCGAAAGAGAGCCGAAGCCTGAAAGTGCCGAAGCCGAGACGGAGCGAAATCCCGAAAGAGAGCCGAAGCCCGACAGAGAGAGAAATCTCGAAAGAGAGCCGGAGCCCGAGAGAACCGAAGCCAAAGAGGGAGCGAAATCCCGAAAGAGAGCCGAAGCCCGAGAGTGCCGAAGTCGAAAAGGGAGCGAAATCCCGAAAGAGAGCTGAAGTCCGAGAAAGAGCCGAAGTTCGAGAGAACCGAAGCCAAAGAGGGAACAAAATCCCGTTAAGAGAGTTGAAAACACAAAAGAAAATAGAAAAATCAGAAATAAGAGTGACAAATTTTTCCAAAATCAAGAAGAAAATTGGCAAGAAAAAAAGACAAAAGAAAGAGGTGGCTCATGACAGGTGAAGCACTCATGAAGGGGTGGCACATGGGAAAAGCAATATGGCAGTTGGCAATGGGCGCGTGAGGGTCACGCAATTATGGTAGCCGTGATCCCCCACGCGCTGATGAGAATCAGAGAAAGTGAAACTATAAAGATGAAAACCTGGTGTCTGATACCATGTTAGATAATGAAAGAAAGTCTTGAATTCACTCTTTATGAATTTACAATGGTAAGGGCCTTTATATAGGCTACATAGAAAACTAAAATAGAAAATGAATCCTATAATAATGAGCAATAATAATGACTATAGGAAATATGCATCTAATAGGGAAATATAATAAAACCATAAATCCTAATGGTACTAGAAATTCTATTTTGGATATTGATTCGATATTCCTTAACATTCCTTAACACAAGGGATTTTCTCAATAATATGGGCTGACTTCTGTTTGCAGCCTCCTAATTGTTGCGCCTCTCAATAGTGGACATTGCTGAAATTTTGGAGCAAAATTTCAAGTTAACTTTAGGTGGATTACTATTACTTTGTTTTTTATGATTTTGTACGCTTCTTCTGTATTATTTATTCTCGTTTTTGATATTTTGCTGGATCACTTAATTTACCTCAGGTCAAGTCAAGAACCGCATTTATATTAATTTTATAATTTTTTTTTTCTGTTATTTTTTCTTCATACTGTCTTTGGTCGTTGTTTGGCTTTACTTTGTTATTCTTTTTTAAAAAATTTAGAAGAAACAGGGCAATGGAAGCAGAGCTAAGTAATGCAGTAGTTTTCGGAGTTGCATCAAAAGTTGCAGAGGTATGGTTTGATAGCATTAAGCGGGAGATATCTTATGTGTTCAAGTACCAGAGCTACATAGATGTCTTAAAGAATCAATTGAAGGAGCTGGAAGGTAAAAGACAGATGGTGGAGGAACCAGTTAAGCATGCCGACCGACAAGGCGATGAGATTTACAAGGCTGTTAAAGACTGGCTAAACAGTGTCGATTACTTCACTGAAAAGGTTGCAACACCCATCACTGGCGGTGAAGATGAAGCAAAGAGGCGCTGTTTCAAAGGGTTGTGCCCAAATTTGTTCAAGCGTTACAGTCTCAGCAAGAAAGCGGTAAAGGCAGCAAAAGAAGGTGCTGATCTATTGGGGAAAGGCAACTTCACTAATGTTTCCTACCGTCCTGCCCTGGAGAAGACAGAACAGGTGCGTGTCAGAGGTTACGAGCAATTTGATTCAAGGCTGAAAGTTTTCCAGGATGTGATGGAGTACTGAATGATTCTAATGTCCACATGATTGGAGTCTACGGTATGGGTGGCGTGGGCAAAACCACGCTTGTCAAACAAGTTGCTAAAAAAGTGATTGAAGACAAGTTGTTTGATGAGGTAGCTATGGCTGAGGTAACTCAAACCCCAGATCATAAAAAGATTCAAGACAAAATTGCTCGTGATTTAGGTCTGGAGTTTGGACAGCAAGAGAGTATGTTCCAGAGAGCTGATCGGCTACGTGCAAGATTGAAGAAGAGGGTACTCATAATATTGGATAACATTTGGACAAAATCTGAGTTTGATGATGTTGGAATTCCTTTTAGGGATGATGAGAATCAAAGAAAGAATGATCAAGAACAATGCACGATTATTTTGACATCTAGAAGTCGAGATTTACTGTGCAATGATATGAATTCTCAAAAAAATTTCCAAATTGAAGTTTTATCTGATGAAGAAGCCGAGCAGTTGTTTGGGCAGATAGTGGGTGATTCAGCAAGACAACCTGATTTTCAACATATTGCACATGAGATTATTGGAAAATGGGAAGGTCTGCCAGTTGCTCTGAATACAATTGCAAATGCACTGAAAAATAAGTCTACTCATTTGGAAGGAAGCGTTGGATCAGATAAGAAATTCCAATCCAAGAGAAATTCATGGAATGGATGCAAATGTATACTCTTCCATAAAGTTGAGTTACAACTTCTTGGAAAGCGATGAAGCAAAACATTTGTTTCTTCTGTGCGGTTTACTTAGAGCATTTGATTGCTTATATTTTTCTTACTTGTTAAGATATGGTATGGGTTTGGGTTTGTTTAAAAAGGTTCACACATTGGAATCAGCAAGGTATAGAGTGCATAGGTTGATCGACAGTCTCAAAGCTTCATGCTTATTGTTGGATGGTGATGCTGAAGATGAAATTAAAATGCACGACATCATTTTTGCTGTTGCTATATCAATTGCAGAAGAGAAGTGATTACGCCCAAATATATCTCGCGGTTATCGCAGTACAGTTGGGGTGTCGATTCCACAGAGAGATGGTTACAAAAACTGATTTACTTAAACAAAACGATTAGCAATAACTGAGTTAAAGAAAGGATTAAATTGTGACGGAAAACTAAATAATTCAAAGGCTTAAAAGGTTTTAATAATAATGAGAAAAATAGCAAAGTATCAGGGTCCCCTCTTGTACCTATTACCTATATTCCGTTATTAATTCATGTTATTACACAATTGAGGATTTCACGTCCCAAATCCAAAATTGGAAGATATTCAGTTCTACATCAGTTCAAGTTCTAAGGTAATTGTTATTCAATCTTCTCTACGTTCACAACTCACAAGGTTATCGTTACAACCTATCTAACGACGACAATATACCCTCGGGCAATACTGCAGCATAAGATCAACTCGCAAAACAACCTTAATCTATCAAACCAATTTTACTAACAACACATAGAAAAAGCGTGACTGAATCTATATGTAAACTAATAAAATATGGTTCTCAAACAACCAATAGAATAAAGAGATGAATAGAATAACAATTATATTAATCAATTAAAATCATTCATGAATCAAATAACAAAAATACAAGAATTGGGTACAAGAGTTCGCCCTTAGCTTTGCTTGGGAGATTAGTTCCGCATGCTAGATGAAGAAACAACAGAGATGGATGGGGAAATCATTGGATAAATCATTGGTTCTGATCCCGGGAATTTGTACGGCTCTGTTTTCTCCTTGGAATTTGTGTATCCCGCCTCCCCTTGTGTTTTGGACGAAGTCTTATATTTATAGAAGTGTCAGGGTGTCATTAGGATTACAGAAAACCCTAAAATTTGAGTCCTGGAAAGCGTGAATCTTTCCTGCGCAGCGCCGCGGCGCCAAATCTCCGGGATTTTGTATGCAATTTGGCACTTTGGGGGCGCCGAGGCGCCTGGCTCTCTTCATTGGCGCCTCGGCGCCAATGGTCTTCAATGAATGGGCGCCTCGGCGCCCATTGTTTCCATGAATGGCGCCGTGGCGCCCATTTGTTGATAATGAATGGCGCCTCGGCGCCATTCTCCCTGGAACTTGTATGGGATTTTGGCACCTCGGCGCCATTCTTCCCTGCTCGCCCTGTGTCTTCCCAGAGGTTCCCAAAACACCTGTGGGTACTCCCGGATCTATATATTAATATTCCTACAAACAAAAATCACTAAATTAGCGTAAATAATAAACATTTTTAAATTAATAAAACAATAGGAATTATATACTAAAACATAAAATATATAACTAAATACTTAACAATAAGCCTAGATTAGTGATGTTTCAAAGTACATTTTCATGCACTTATCACAACCCTCAACCAGCTTATTGCTAGTCCCTAGCAATTCAAGCGTAAAATAACATGAAAACTAAATAAATAAATAAAACTATCTAAGCCACTTTCGTAGGGATCACGATTGCATTTAGCGTATGCAATAAGCCTTTAAACCCCTAGGTGTCCCTAGTGGACGAGTTATAGTCTCGTGAGGGCTTACAGCGACGACACCCACAAACGTCATTCAAAACACACAATCAAACAAAATAAAAACTAAATAGTCCCAATAGTTTCACATAATTTTGTCCTCAGAGAATGCATAGTAGTGAAATCAGAGAACCTTCAAAGTACTCAACGTAACTCAAATCCAAGTCTTTGAATAAACCATCTACGCCAGACTCAAAGTGTGTGGGTGCAAAGGTTCGTTCACAGCTTTATTCCTAGGTAAGCCAACTCAATGATTTCGTTCAAAAATTGGGATCGATGGGTCTAACCAACCTAGATATCTCAATTAAGCTCTGTAGTTGCTTTTATGTGTGCTCAATATGGTATGATTTTTTTTTTCTTTTCTTTCCTGTCTCTTGTTGCATTTTCTTTTGAAATTTTCTTTTCTTTCTCTTTTGCCATTTTTTAACACACCTACCCTTCAAGGTAGCATTTCTCCTCATGGTGGTCCTAATACTCGCCCATGGGTAGCTTCACGCTTGTCGGTTATAGGTGGTTTACTTTTTTTCTTTCGAGACATTTCTTTTATTTGAACCATACCATACGTCATAACACAAGCAAATCAGGATAGATATCTAATCAAACGGTCATTCATCGACATACAATTTATTCAAATAGTCACTTTTTAACTACTCAGGCTTCCACTGCTAAAAAACCTATTAATTAAGTGCTTACGAGTCTAACATAGATAAACTACTCAAAGCATCAGATAGAAGTGCATTAAGGACTTATCGTTTCTAAGATTTCACACTAAAGCAAACAATATCATCATTGGATTTATGTTTAACTATTAAAGACTAAAAACAAACAAAACAGATAAGCATTTTTTTATTTTTTTGTTTTGAATAGAATAACATGAATATAATAAGACATATACATCCAGGTAAAACATATGATAATACCACCACCCCCAACCTAAATGAAACATTGTCCCCAATGTAAAAACCGAGAAGGTAAAGACAAGGAAGAAGTTCACCTGATTAGAGATGTGGTGAGCCTAGATGAAAATTTTAAATTGACCTGCAAAAGAAAGGAAAAACAAAACAAAACAAAAGGAAAAAGGACAAAAAATTAAAAATAACTAGGAAATAATAAAGACTTAATTAAATAAAGTACAACAATGAGAAAAAGAAAGTCTCAATCCGCATAGGTGGGGTCAGCTAGAGGTGTGTCCTCCGCTGCGGGGATCGGATTGTCCAGGAACGGTTTCAGTCTCTGTCCATTTACTTTAAATACTCTGCCATCCTTGGGATCTTCTACTTCTACAGCTCCATGGGGAAAAACTTGTTTTACAATAAAGGGTCCGGTCCATCTGGATCTCACCTTGCCTTAGTGAAGGTGGAGTCTGGAATCATAAAGATGAACCTTCTGGTTAGGCTCAAAATTTTTCCTCATTATCTGCTTGTCATGGGCAGCTTTCATCTTGGCTTTGTAAAGGCGGGAATTGTCATAAGCATCATTCCGGAGTTCTTCGAGCTCCTTTATCTGAAGTTTCCGCTGTGTACTTGCAGCACTCAAATCAAAGTTAAGATTTTTAATAGCCCAGTAGGCTTTATGTTCTAACTCAACAGGTAAATGACAAGCCTTTCCAAATACAAGCCTATAGGGAGACATTCCAAGAAGGGACTTGTAAGCCGTACGATATGCCCAAAGCACATCCGGAAGTCGTAAAGACCAATCCTTGCGGTCGGGGTTTACCGTTTTCTCCAATATGTGTTTGATCTCTCTATTTGCTAATTCGGCTTGCCCATTTGTCTGTGGATGATAGGCAGTAGAGATCTTGTGCACTACACCATATTTGCGCATCAAGGCTTCAAAAGATCGATTGCAAAAATGTGTTCCTTGATCGCTGATGATGACTCTCGGGGTACCAAAACGTGACAATACATGTTCCTTTAAGAATTTGACTACAGTAACATTGTCATTGGATCGGCAAGCGATTGCCTCATCCCATTTAGATACATAGTCAACTGCGAGAAGAATGTAAAGATAACCAAATGAAGGTGGAAAGGGCCCCATAAAATCAATGCCCCAAACAATCAAATACTTCAATGACAAGAATAGGGTTAAGGGGCATCATATGACGACGGGACAAGGCTCCTAATTTCTGACATCTTTCGCAGGAGCGGCAGAAACTGTTTGTGTCCTTAAATAGAGTGGGCCAATAGAAACCACACTGCAGAATTTTTGCAGCAGTTTTCTTTATAGAAAAATGGCCTCCGCAGGCGTTAGCATGACAAAAGGTCAACACACTGAGAACTTCATCTTCAGGAATGCAACGTCTCAATATTTGGTCGGGGCAGTATTTGAATAAATATGGGTCATCCCAATAGAAATTGCGTACTTCGACCAAGAATTTACGCTTATCTTGTGAACTCCAAGTGGACGGGCATTCGCCAGAAACTAAAAAGTTGACAATGTGTGCGTACCATGGTGCTCGTGTGACCGCGAAAAGATGTTCATCAGGGAAATCATCGCGAATTGGTGGACCGTCAGTGGAGTCATTAAACTCCAAGCGAGACAAGTGGTCTGCTACCACATTTTCAACACTCTTTTTGTCCTTGATTGTTAGGCCGAATTCCTGTAGTAGCAGGATCCATCTAATCAATCTAGCCTTAGCATCTTTCTTCGAAAGGAGGTATTTGAGAGCGGCATGGTCAGTGAAAATGGTGATAGAGGAGCCAATTAAGTACGCACGAAATTTGTCTAAGGCAAAGACCACAGCCAGCAGTTCTTTTTCAATTGTGGAGTAGTTCATTTGAGCACTGTTTAGAGTTCTGCTGGCATAATACACGACAAAAGGTTTCCCTTCTCGTCTTTGTCCTAAAACAGCCCCAACTGCATAGTCACTAGCATCACACATAATTTCGAATGGTAGGTTCCAGTCGGGTGGTTGCATGATTGGGGCAGAGGTGAGTTTAGTGATTAGCATCCTGAAAGCACCTTCACACTCATGTGTCCATTCAAATGAAGAATCTTTAGCAAGAAGGTTACACAGTGGTATAGAGACAGAGGAGAAGTTCTGTATGAATCTCCTATAGAAACCAGCATGCCCAAGAAATGATCGCACATCTTTAACAGTTTTGGGTGTTGGCAGCTTGGATATCAGCTCGATCTTTGATTTATCGACCTCAATGCCTTTGGATGAGACGATATGACCTAAAATGATTCCGGAAGAGACCATAAAGTGACACTTTTCCCAGTTCAAAACGAGGCCTTTTTTCTTGACATCGACTTAACACTGCTTTCAGGTTAAGTAAGCATGTATAAAAGGAATCGCCAAATACTGTTAAATCATCCATAAACACCTCCATACACTTTTCAATCATATCACTAAAAATTCTAAGCATGCATCTTTGAAAAGTAGCAGGGGCATTGCATAAACCAAATGGCATGCGGCGAAAGGCATAGGTTCCAAACGGGCAAGTGAATGTGGTTTTCTCCTGATCTTCCAAGGAGATCTCTATTTGGTAATAACCTGAATATCCATCTAGGAAACAGTAAAATGAGTGACCAGCGACCCACTCAAGAATTTGATCGATAAAGGGAAGTGGGAAGTGGTCTTTTCGGGTGGCGGCATTCAACTTTCAGTAATCGATACACATACGCCAACCTGTGACTACCTTGGTAGGGACCAGTTCTCCAGACTCATTTTTCACTACAGTGACTCCTGACTTTTTAGGGTCAACCTGCGTAGGACTAACCCATTTACTATCAGCAATTGGGTATATAATACCCGCATCTAGTAACTTGATCACTTCATTTCGCACTACTTCTTTCATAGTAGGGTTAAGTCTACGTTGAGGATCTCGACGAGGGGTAGCTCCCTCTTCTAGGTGAATTTTGTGGGAACAAATCAGAGGGCTAATACCTTTAATGTCTCCTATGGTCTAGCCAAGTGCGGATTTATGCTCACTCAACATCTCAAGTAATCTCTTACTCTGCGATGCACTAAGCTCTGAGGAAATGATAACAGGGAATGTATCCCCTGATCCAAGGACCACATGTTGAAGTCCTTCCGGTAAGGGCTTTAATTCGATTTTCTGTGTTTCGACCGAAGAAGGTTTTGGTTTATCCCTTTCCTCTGGCAAAGCCTCAAACTGTGGTTGCCATACTGTTGATCCATGTTTTTGCCAAACAGAGTAGCCTGTGGCAAGAAGGTCTGAATTTGGGAGAAGATGATCGGGAGGGTCAGACTCATGTAGAATGGGTGCTAATTCTGGCACAATTGTATCTATGAGGAATGTCTGATGACATTCATCATCATCCTGTGGTTGTTTCCCAATGTGAAAAATGTTCACTTCCAGTTTCATGTTCCCGAATGACAATTTCATGAGACCATTCCTACAATTGATAAGAGCATTTGCTGTAGCAAGGAAAGGTCTACCCAGGATAAGAGGAATTTTGGACTCGGTCTTAACTACGGACTGGGTGTCTAGGATCAAGAAGTCAACGGGATAATAGAATTTGTCAATCTGGAGTAAGCCATCTTCTACTACCCCTCGTGGAGTTCTGACAGAACGATCCGCTAACTGCAAGACTACTGATGTGAGCTTAATATCTCCAAGACCTAACTATGTATATATGGAATATGGCATGAGATTCACACTCGCGCCCAAGTCTAGTAATGCCTGACCAAATTCACAAGTACCAATCTGGCAAGTGATGGTGGGACACCCCGGGTCTTTATATTTCGGTGGGGTCTTTTGTTCAATCACTGCACTAGCTTGTTCTGTTAGGAATGCAGTTTTCCTCATATGGTGCTTTCTTTTCATGGTACACAGATCTTTTAAAACCTTAGCGTATGTGGGAACCTGTTTGATCACATGTAACAAGGGCAGGTTTATCTTTACTTGCCTAAGGTGTTCTAAGATCTCGCCGTTCGGTTCTGCAGCTTTGGTGGCTGGCCTAAGGGCTTGAGAAAATGGTACTCTCACTGGGAGAGGTGGTTCTGGGTCTTCCTGAGGAGTGTCTACACTATTATCTTTGGTCGGATCTGTTGTGTTTGGGGTGTCTTTTACTCCTACCTCCTTACCACACCTAATAGTTATAGCATTGACACCTTTTACATTTGCACCCCCCTGATTAGCCTGTGCCATGTGTTGCCCTTGAGGGTTAGGTTGAGCTTGGGAAGGGAATTTCCCTTGTTCATTTACACTCAAGACGTTAGTTAACTTAGAGATTTGGCTTTTTATCTCCTTATTATCTTCCGCTAACTGAGCTATCAATGATTCAAACTTCTGATTGGTCTTATTTTGAGTTTCCACAAAGGCTTGCATGGTGTCTTCAAAGGAATTCCTAGGGATGGTAGGTGTATGATATTGAGGTGGGGTACTGTAACTCCTAGGTTGTGGTGTCTGACTCGATTGAGGAGAGTCATGTTTCCAACTGAAGTTGGGATGGTTTCTCCAACCAGGGTTATAGGTGTCTGAGTACGGTGTGTAGGGTTTCCTATACGTCCCTAATGCATTGCATTGGTTCTCATATGGCTCTCTAGGTGTAGGGCACTCCTGTGTCAAATGGTCGGTCCTGTTACACACAGCACAAACTTCCTGAGGCTCTAAGTGGGCTACGGAATGCATGGACTTACTGTCCTTGGCTAATAAGGTTCCTATTTGCCTGGTTAACAGTTCAATTCTCGCCTTAAGGCTGTCCTCTTCTCTCAAGTGGTGTACACTTCTAATCGGAGGAGTGAGGTGTGTCCTATCGGTGCTATCCATGGAATTGGGTCCAGTCCAGGTATGAGACTTCTTAGCTAGATCATCTAAGTATTCAAGGGCCTCATCAGGGTCTTTTCGGATAAATTCACCATTACACATTGTCTCAACAAATTGGCGCTCCCTAGGTGTCAATCCATCATAAAAGTAGCTAACTAAACGCCAACTCTCAAAGCCATGATGGGGGCAACTAGCTAGCAACTCTTTGTACCTCTCCCATGTTTGGTAAAAGGGTATCACTATCTTTCTGGGAAAATGTGGAGATTTGTTTTTTAAGGGCATCCGTCTTATGGTGTGGGAAATATTTGTCAAAGAATGCCGGGTCATCTCGCCCCACGATCCTATTGACCGAGTTCTTAAAGAGTACAACCAACTCTTAGTTTTGTCCTTAAGGGAAAAGGGAAAAAACTTAAGTCTGATTGTGTCTGTGGTTCCAAACCGGTCATGAAAAGTCGCTACTACCTCTTCAAATTCTCTAATATGCACATAGGGATTTTCGTTCTCCAAACCATGGAAGGTTGGGAGATACTGTATCATCCCAGGTTTAAAGTCTACGGGTGGTGCATTTGGAGGAAACATGATACACGAAGGTGTAGCTGTACGAGTCGGGTGGAGGTACTCTTCAAGAGTCCTCCGAGGTGGTCTCTCGTAGTCACTCATGGTGTGTGCACTAGATGTGGAGGGTGTAGCAAAGAGATTGTCAAACAAACTCTCTGAATCAGAGTTCTCTTCCTCAGTTCTAATGAACCTACCAAATCTATCTCTACGTCTAGGCATGCAATTTAAATTCAAATGGTACGAGAAATAAACTAAAATAAAGCAAATAAATAAAATAATTAATACTAAAACTAAAACAACTGAAATAAATATTAAAAAAAAGAAACTAATTAAGAATAAAAATTAAATTACTAAAAGGAAATAAATGAACGAAAAAATAAACAAAAAAAGGAACGAAGTTACCGCTTCGTTATTGACTAAGCAAACCTGGTCTTTTTGCTTGTAAACCGTCTCCCCGGCAACGGCGCCAAATTTTGATTACGCCCAAATATATCTCGCGGTTATCGCAGTACAGTTGGGGTGTCGATTCCACAGAGAGATGGTTACAAAAACTGATTTACTTAAACAAAACGATTAGCAATAACTGAGTTAAAGAAAAGATTAAATTGTGACGGAAAACTAAATAATTCAAAGGCTTAAAAGTTTTAATAATAATGAGAAAAATAGCAAAGCATCAGGGTCCCCTCTTGTACCTATTACCTATATTCCGTTATTAATTCATGTTATTACACAATTGAGGATTTCACGTCCCAAATCCAAAATTGGAAGATATTCAGTTCTACACCAGTTCAAGTTCTAAGGTAATTGTTATTCAATCTTCTCTACGTTCACAACTCACAAGGTTATCGTTACAACCTATCTAACGACGACAATATACCCTCGGGCAATACTGCAGCATAAGATCAACTCGCAAAACAACCTTAATCTATCAAACCAATTTTACTAACAATACATAGAAAAAGCGTGACTGAATCTATATGTAAACTAATAAAATATGGTTCTCAAACAACCAATAGAATAAAGAGATGAATAGAATAACAATTATATTAATCAATTAAAATCATTCATGAATCAAATAACAAAAATACAAGAATTTGGTACAAGAGTTCGCCCTTAGCTTTGCTTGGGAGATTAGTTCTGCATGCTAGATGAAGAAACAACAAAGATGGATGGGGAAATCATTGGATAAATCATTGTTCTTCGGATCCCGGGAATTTGCACGGCTCTGTTTTCTCCTTGGAATTGTGTATCTCGTCTCCTCCCCTTGTGTTTTGGACGAAGTTTATATTTATAGAAGTGTCAGGGTGTCATTAGGATTTCAGAAAACCCTAAAATTTGAGTCCTGGAAAGCGTGAATCTTTCCTGCGCAGCACCGCGGCGCCAAATCTCCAGGATTTTGTATGCAATTTGGCACTTGGGCGCCGAGGCGCCTGGCTCTCTTCATTGGCGCCTCGGCGCCAATGGTCTTCAATGAATGGCGCCTCGGCGCCATTGTTTCCATGAATGGCGCCGTGGCGCCCATTTGTTGATAATGAATGGCGCCTCGGCGCCATTCTCCCTGGAACTTGTATGGGATTTTGGCACCTCGGCGCCATTCTTCCCTGCTCGCCCTGTGTCTTCCCAGAGGTTCCCAAAACACTTGTGGGTACTCCCGGATCTATATATTAATATTCCTACAAACAAAAATCACTAAATTAGCGTAAATAATAAACATTTTTAAATTAATAAAACAATAGGAATTATATACTAAAACATAAAATATATAACTAAATACTTAACAATAAGCCTAGATTAGTGATGTTTCAAAGTACATTTTCATGCACTTATCAAGAAGCTTATGTTTAATATTCAAAATATTCTGACTTGAAGGAGGAGCGAATAAATAAAGATTCAACTGCTATTTCTGTACCATATAATATTCAAGAGCTTCCTGAGGAGAGGTTGGAATTTCCACAGCTCAAGTTTTTGTTGTTGCTTGGTGAGTATGGCAGCTCTCTGCAAATCCCATACTTCCTTTTTGAAGGGATGAAACAACTCAAAGTTTTGGACTGTACCGCATTTTGTTTCCCTTCACTGTCTTCATCACTCGGTTGTCTCATTAATCTTCAAACACTGTGTTTAGAGAGATGCCAACTACATGATATAGCAATGGTCGGCCAGCTAAAGAAATTAGAGATTCTCAGTTTTCGAAATTCTAATATTGAGCAGTTGCCTATTGAAATTGGACAACTGAGGCATTTACAGTTGCTAGATTTGACCCATTGTAGGAGCCTTGAGGTGATACCACCGAATGTGATATCAAAATTATCTCGATTAGAAGAATTGTATATGGGTGATAGCTTTACAAAATGGGAGAAGGAAGAAGGAGGTGGAAATGCCAGTCTTGTTGAGTTGAAGGGTTTATCAAACCTAACAACTTTGGACATAAATATTCCGAGTGCCAAAATTATACGGCAGGATTCGGTCTCTGTAGAGTTGGAAAGATTTTGGATATCTGTAG
This sequence comes from Zanthoxylum bungeanum, assembly GCA_019454045.1. Classification (NCBI taxonomy): domain Eukaryota; kingdom Viridiplantae; phylum Streptophyta; class Magnoliopsida; order Sapindales; family Rutaceae; genus Zanthoxylum; species Zanthoxylum bungeanum. The sequence continues at coordinate 94,549 of SKCR01003456.1, forward strand.
GAAATGGGCGAGAGTACTGGTATGATAAATATAAAATATCAAGATTTATGGAACTTGACGGGCTAGAAAAAATCACTCTTTTGGGAATGAAAATGTTGGTAAAGAGAACTGAAGATCTCTTTCTAAAAAAACTCGAAGGTTTGCAAAATATTGTTGATGAATTAGACGATAAAGAAGGTTTTCCACGATTAAAGCATCTTCATATAGAGATTTCACACATTATCAGCTTAGTGGGACAGGTTCCTTATAAAGTCTTCCCCTTACTGGAGTCATTGTCTCTTTATAATTTGATCAACTTGGAGAAAGTATGTCAAGGCCAACTGACGGACAATCAATCTTTTAGCAACTTAATGATTATAAAAGTAAGAGAATGTCATAGACTGAAGCATCTCTTCTCTTTGTCCATGGCCAAAAAACCTATTGCGGCTTCAAAAGATAGAAGTGGGTGATTGCCGCAACCTGGAAATGATTGTTGGTAAGTGTTGGAATAATTTATGCGATTATTGGCTTTAGCCAATTACTTAACGACTGAGGTTATATGTTTGGCTCACAGGACCCGACACGGAGAAATCAACTAGTACTTTGGGATACAAAAAAGTCATTTCAGAGGATGATTCTCAAGTGAAGTTATAAAAATTTATATATGTTGATAAATTTATGTTGAATTATTATCATATTCTTAATTTAAATATCAAAAGAAAATTGGACGGTTGTTGAAGGAACAAAAACGAATTTGTTTTGCAGGTTATTTTTCCAAGTTTGGAGGAGCTGTATCTTCACTCATTAACTTTTATCGAAAATATATGTCACAATCTGCAGTTTCAGTATCAAAATTTAAAAAAAGTAATCTTGTGGAATTGTAAGGGTCTCAAATATATGTTTTCATATTCTATGGTTAATAGTTTTGAGAAGCTCGAACATCTTGACATACATAGATGCGAGTCAATGGAAGCTGTAGTAATCGACACCACCTCCACAAGTTTAGAAAGAGATGAAGGAAAGTTGATTAAAATGGTTTTTCCCAAATTAAACTATCTGGGACTCTACGGGCTTCCAAAACTAACAAGTTTTGCCATATGCATGGCTATTCATTCAGTTGAATTCCCCTCTTTGTCGGGGCTTGAAATTATTGATTGTCCTAATTTGATAAGATTCATCTCCATGAGCTCATTGGATGACAACATTCTCACTGAAACACAACCTCATCATTTCTTTGATGAAAATGTATTTTTTTAATATTATTTATTTTGTTTAATATTAATTCTTTTTGTTTTTCTTTTTTTTCTTGCAATTTAAAATATCTCTAATTTTAATATTGTTATTCATCATTTAATTATGACATTAATTAATTAATTGCATTGAATTTTTAACAACCAGGTAGGACTTCCCTATTTTGGAGGTATTAATATTAAGGATGATTAACTACTTGAAACAAATATGTCACCATCAACTTGCTTATGATTCTTTGAAAATTTTTTATTTATTTTGTACAATATTAATTCTCTTTTCTTTAGCTTCTATCTTATCTGTAATTTAATTAATACCCCTAATTCGAATATTATTAATTATCATTTGATTATGTCATTAATTAATTAATTGTATTGAATTTTTAACTTATGTTTACATTTATTTATTTCAAATATGGTTTGTAAGAACTCTCTGAAATTTACATTTTCATTCTAGTTTTTAGGTCTTAGCACATTAAAATTAACAATATTATTGTTTAAACACGATTCAACATCATAGTAATTTATTTCAAATATTTTGGATAAATATTAATCTATTTAATTTTCAGAAAATTTACGATACTCATCTTCATTTTGCAAATCTACTAGCGTTGTTAATAACAAGGAAAATTGTGTTCAATTATTATCATATTCTTAATTTAAATATCAAAAGAAAATTGGACGGTTGTTGAAGGAACAAAAACGAATTTGTTTTGCAGGTTATTTTTCCAAGTTTGGAGGAGCTGGAATTTGACTCATTATCTTCTATGAAAAATACATGTCACAATCTGCAGTTTCAGTATCAAAACTTAATAACAGTAACCTTGTGGAATTGTAAGGGTCTGAAATATATATTTTCATATTCTATGGTTAATAGTTTTGAGAAGCTCGAACATCTTGACATCCAGAGCTGTGAGTCAATGGAAGCGGTAGTAGTCGACACCATCTCCACGGGGTTAAGAGGAAGAGATGAAGGAAAGTTGATTAAAATGGTTTTTCCTAAACTAAACTATCTGAGACTCGGTGGGCTTCCAAAACTAACAAGCTTTGCCATAGGCATGGCTATTCCTTCGGTTGAATTCCCCTCTTTATCGGAGCTTGTAATTAGAAGTTGTCCTAATTTGATAAGATTCATCTCCATGAACTCATTGGATGACAACATTCTCACTGAACGCAAGCTCATCCTCATTTCTTTGATGAAAAGGTATTTTTTTTTAAATATTATTTATTTTGTACAATATTAATTCTCTTTTCCTTGTGTCTTCTTTCTTATCTGCAATTTAATTATAATCTCTAATTTGAATATTATTATTTATCAATTGATTATGCCATTAATTAATTGCATTGAATTTTTAACTTCAGATAAGACTCCCTAATTTGGAGGTATTAACATTACAGTTTATGGAAAACTTGAGACAAATATGGCACCATCAGCTTGCTTCTGATTCTTTGAGAAAATTAAAGAAGTTGGATATATATAATTGTGAAGAACTAATAAGTTTTTCCACCAATGGTAAGTTTGTTGTATAATTTTAGAACCAATTTTACGTTTATATTTATTTATTTCAAGTATAGTTTGCAACCACTGTTTGAAATTTACTTTTCATTCTAGTTTTTAGGTCTTAGCACATTAAAATTAACAATAATATTGGCTAAACACGATCAACATCATAGTAATTTATTTCCATATTTTGGATAAATATTAAAGTATTTAATTTTCAGAAAATTTAAGATATTTATCTTCATTTTGCTAATCTAGCTACTAGCCTTGTCAATAACAAGGAAAATTGTGTTAATTAAATATTTATTTTGCAGGTTGCATTGCCCAGTCTAATGACTCTGGATGTAAAATGGTGCCATGGGTTGAGAAGTTTGATGACATTGTCAATGGCTCAAAGTATGGTGTAGCTTAAAAATATGGAGATAACTGGATGCGAAATGATGGAAGAAATCATACAACAAAAGCTTGGAGAAGAAGTGAAAGATGATCGTATTGTTTTCAGCCAATTGGAATATTTAGAACTTGCTATTTTACCAAGCCTTAAAAGCTTTTGTTTGGGGAATTACACTCTTGAATTCTCATCCTTGGAAGATGTTTATGTGCGTAACTGCTCAAATATGAAGACTTTTGCTCACACCAAAATTACACAAAGTAAAAGATTGGGAAGGAAGCGGAGAAGATTACTGGAATCTGGAAGTCCTGGACCTGATAAATCTTCCAAAACTCCAAAGATTCTGTAACTTCACAGGGAATATAATTGCACTGCCTTCGTTGACCTGGATGACGATTGAAAATTGTCCTAATCCTAATAGAATTTGTCTCCAACTCTACATTGTACATATGACAGCAAACAAGGAACATCTAGCAATGACTTTAGAAGAGAACTCTTGATAGATGATATACAACCTTTCTTTAATGAAAATGTGAATATTTTCCCACTTTCCTTCACATTTTTTTCCTTCTTATTCTTTAAAATCTAAATCTATGTAATATCCCGGGTTTTTCGGAACCGTTCAGGAAAGTTATCGAATTAAAGTTAAGGATTTAGATCACGATGGTAATTCAAAATCAGTGTTTATATGCTGGAAATTAGATTGTAATATTTTAAAGTGAAGAGTTGTCGCATCAGTAGACTCGTCGTTTTAAGGAATCAGTTACGCGATATTTATATTACGCGTAAAGTTTACAGTTTTAGTCACGAAATTACTTCGATCGAGTTGGTTCTTGAACCATCGAACTTGTTTTTCCGAGATAAACAACTTTCGTGCTGTATATTTTTCGAGAATCGCATTTGAAGGGGTTCGAATGAGCTGATTTCCGAAAATATCCTTCCCAGTGGGGGTATTTTTGTCAATTTCGGAAATAAGATATTTTTGTCTTTATTTTATTATTATTATTATTATTATTATTAATTGTTATCAGCATTTACTAAGGAATAAAAAAAAAGAAAAAGAAAACGCATGAGAGGGGGAGAGAGAGAAAAAACGCGTGGAAGAGAGAGGAGGAGTCGCCGACGGCGATTCGGCTGGAGACACGACGGCGCACCAGTGGGGTCTTGATCGTCCGGTGATGGGGAGTACACCGGTGGCCGGCGCCGACACCCAGGACGCCGGAATCGGCGAGAATGGAGGGAAGAAGAAGCGCGGCTTGGATTCGTCGATCCCGGCTCGTCGCTTCGAACCACGACCCGTGCCACCCGTCAAATTGAAGCCCTCGACGAGTACTACGAGATGGTGGTGATGATTTTCCCGATCCGTGCTCGGTGGTGTAGGGGTTTTAGAGGGAATATCTGGTAACGCAACGGAAGCGGTGGAAAATCATATTTTCCGATTTCAAAAATTTTTCTCAGATTAATTAAATAAACATATTTATTTAATTATCCAATAATCAAATTATGAAATAAAATTCAATAAATCATATTTAAGTGAATTTACCGAATTGCCCTTACACTTGGTATTTAGTCCATTTTAGTCCGAAATTGATCAAATCAATTTTGAATGATTCTAAATCATTTCTAAGATGAACTTACCATGTTCAAAACATCAAAACACCAAAAGCAACAAAATCCCCAAATTTCTTCATTTGGCCGAATGCACCACTTTGGTGCCAAAGTGTGCTTTTTGTCATTTCATGCATCAAAACACATCAAGGTGTAATCCAATGAACATGAAACTTTATATGCATCATATACACATCCAAATTCACAACATATATGAAAATCCCCAAATTTGGAATTGGTCATGAACCCTAATTTTTCAATTTCATCAAATTGGACAAATTAGACCAAATTGGTTAAATTCAACACTTCAATCATCTTTCTTACATCCAATCAAAGTCTCAACACAATGAAACAACTCAAGATCAAATCTAGGTCATCTAAGAGTGGGTCAACAACTCTAGATTAGCAACAAGGTTTCCAAAACCTTAAAAGAATACTTATAACTACACTAGTCACAAGCTTTCTCCATTATACATGCTCTACACTTTCACCAAACATTTATCCATCAAAAACACAAAGAATAAAGAATAGAAAAACTCAAGAACATCACAAGATGTTTCCCACAACAAGAGGAACAAATTACTCTCTAATGGAAGGTTGGAAATACTTACTATTTTCCAAGCTTTTCTTGATTTTTCTTTATTTTCTCTCTAGCATTCTTTGCCTTCCTTTAATGGAGTTTTTGGTTAAAGTGTATTAGGTTAGTAAATGAAAATGAAATGAAAACTATATATACTTGTTTTACTTTAGCCTTGGCCGAAATTGGCTAAGCCAAATACAAGAAAAATAATTTCAATTTCATTTCACTTTACATTTAGTCAACTTGCATAAATATCTTAATAACACTTTATTAGATATTTAATTAAGTCAAAAAATGCAACTAAGATAAATATAACTCTTATATTTAAAGTGTATTGGCCGAATTTAATGGAAAATAAAGGAAAAGATATTTTTATTTTTCAAACAATTTTGAACAAATATCTTAAGAAGTCAAAATCAATTTGACAACCTTTTCCTTTAATGTAAAGTCAAACATTTACACTTATAATCATTTCCTAACTTTATCATTTGGTGATATATTTATATTTTAGTTATATTAATCATTTAACAATTAAATAATTAAATAATTAATTAAATACAAATATATCAAATATATGTATTATATTTACTTTAAATATCTCAAATACATATATTGATGATATATGTCAAATACCTTTATTTGACTATTTATTAATGTGTATTTAATAATATCATATATTAAATACAAATACACATTAATTAGGAAATGACGGTTCGGCCCGTTCGCATGTATTTTTCGTTTAACGTTTAAACGATTTATAAATAATCACTATTATTTATAAATGTTGCTCTAGTGCTCTACGAGTATGTTTCATTATTGAGACTCTCTAGATTCAGGTATATCCGTCACGAAATCTAATTTCATGTGCATAATTTATCCACCCGTAGATTATGACGATCACAGATAATCTCGCTGAATCATACAGGTCGAGGTCATTGCATACGTATAATCCCTCCGTCACAGGTATCTGGATAATCCGAGAGATATAGATGTAAACGTCAAATCTCTATAGGTATTATCCCGTCGACGTATCTATTAGCAATCTCTAAATAACATTCGGAACTTACTTCTGAAGTATACTGTGGCCACAGATTTAACAGACTGCTAATAGTATATGGACTACCTATGCTCTGTACACAGAACTGACGGATCCTATCTTGATACACACAAGATATCCTGAGGATCGGTCCACACCCAACGAACAGGCGGAGGTCTGATCTAAATAGATCGGTGACGTGACTGCCATCTAAGTGTGGAGGATGTCTCATACATCCACAGTGGTATCTCAAGTCGAAGGACCACTATGCAACTCAACCCAAGAAGATTCTTATTGACGTTGATGTACCATCTATTAAGAATCTTCGGTGAGCCGTTCAGTGTTTATCTATTATAAATACCTACACGTCTATACGAGTCTCCCTAGACTCATGGTTCATTGGGATAAACCATCAGACCAAGTCTCGATATACGACATGTACTGGTCTCAACAGATTTGACTAACCGACCCATGTTAGTGAATCTTGACCAGGAACTTTATTCGATAATATACATATATATATATATATATATATCAATAACACTTCCCAATGTCAATTACAAACTATCTTTGTAACTGTGTATTGCATTATATATTATCGGGTCTTTGTTTGATATATACATATCACTAAATCACATTTAGTTTCAATCTAATCGTAATCAGATCGAATATGTATATAAAAACAAGAGGTGCAACCACTAAGTAAGTATTATTATGGGAAAAAGGGATGTTCCTATTCATGAATCATACATAAATACGGTCCGGATTGGCGCTCTGAGCACCAACCCCAACAGGTGGCACACGAAACGAGGAAAGAAGGTTCGGATGAATAGTAACTCGACGTGAACAGTAACTCCGATCGGAATTTCGATCACACCAACGCGTTCGTATGGCCGTTGGGAGTCCGAATATGGCCTCAAAAGTTCGGTAAGACTTTCCGTTTAGAATTCGTCATTTTAAAGTTTACCGTTATTTATTCGGATGTTTCTAGTAATTCCGTAGTGTAGCGAATTAGCATGAAACGAATTAAATATGTTATAATATGTTAAAACGATAAATGTGGTAGAATCCGGGGTAAATCAGATGAGATATGATCTATCCGGTAGAATTAGCGAGATTCCGGTAAAACGACGTTTCTCGCGCAATTGAGCGTAGATGGTCGTAAACATAATTATGATGTAAATATGGCATTGCGAGGGTAAATAGGTAATTTTGGGTTTGTTCAGAGGGTTCGAGATCCTTTCGTAGCGTTTTCGAAAACTTTTCCGCAAGTTTTGTCGCAGACGCGTAAAGTGAGAATATGGGCTATCTAGTTAGTTCAGAATAGTATAGAAAGGCATATTAGAGTGATGAAGCTTAAACCGTAGAGTCGGTGAGGATTCGTGTATTCCAGAAAGTTCGAAAGTTTTTATAGATGAATAGAAAGTTCTGCAAATAGCGGTTCTGACATGTGCTATGATTTGTTTTGACAAATCGGGTCCAGAGTCGGAGTGTCTGCGAAGCCAGGTAAGTAACTCATGCGATGAGAGCTTAATGTGTGATTTCGTATCTTGATTTTACATATATACATGTATAGATGATTAATATGTTAGGTAAAACAGAAGATAATTAAGAAGTAGTTTGAGAAGCAGTTCGAGGTTATGTGTAGCTAAGTGAAACAATCATCGTAGGTATGGCTTTTGTTATTAGCATAATATGAAGTAAGAGGTTTAATGATGTCAATGATTATGCATATGTATGAATGTACATAAAGGTATGAATCTGTAACGATATGAATTGTGTATGTGAATAAATATGAAAATGTGAAAATATATATGAGTATGTATTCGTATATGCATATGATACTAAGATATGTATAGGTTGGATATGTTCAGTTGATAAAGATGTTATATCAGATGTTCCTAGATAGAGAGCCTGAATGATATGTTTGATCGATAAAGGAAAAGCTATGAGAATTATTAAAGGTATGACATTTGAATTTGGTAACAAGAGGTGTATTCATATGTTTGAACATATGTTTGTACGTGAGTGTTTGAGTCGTGTTTTGGAATGTTTGTTATGAATGTGTTTATGTATGAAAAGTCGTGTGACGAACTTGGTGTGCCATGATATGTATGTATTGCTTGATTGTATTCCTTGTGATGTATTGGTTGTTAAGTTTGCGTTATGATTAGTTGTATGATGATTGTGTGTGTGACTGTGTGTATGTACGTGTTTGATGGAGCTCGTTGATTATATGGATAACGAATGCTTATGTGAAATTAATTAATAAATTTGGAAACTAGTGTGTGTTAGATGTTATAAAGCGCGTTTGTTAAGCTATATTGTATGCATGTATATGTATAAGAACTTTAGAATCATTTCTGGCATGTACATAAGAGAGTTGTGATAAGGTATGTGTAAATGTTTATGAATCTCGATTGTTAAGTCATTGTAGTAATGTTGTAATTAAAGGAAGTTAAGGAAGACTTGATTTGATACTGAGAAAAGTTTATTTAACATAGTGATTTGATGATATTTCAAAGTTAGACTATTGTGATAAAAGTATACATATATACGATTTGCTTTATATACTTGAGGCGTTAGCTATTAGATTAGCATATATGTTAATATAAAAATGTGAAACTTTGATAAGAGTTAAGAATAAGGAATAATAACAATTAATAAATTAGAAGTTAAAGTAACTTAGTAAATCTGACAAACGGCTGATATGTTCGTTGTGTTACTAGCAGGGTTACTTACTGAGTTTTAAAACTCACACCAAACCAGTTTGCCAATTTTGCAGGATAACTCGTAGATTGGTCAATCATATCGGCTTTGGAAGTCATTCTCGAGACGTGGATTACCCAAGCGGCAGTCACCCTCGCAAGTGTCTTGGGAAATGTTTTAGAGGATTAGAATATTTGATTTATTGTTTTATTTTATCGTACTGAGCACGTGGTTTGTATTAATAATTTAAAGTTTTGATTGCGTGTAATGTTGTGGGCACAGAGCCCTTGAGTGTTGATAGATGATGTGGGCACAGAGCCCTTAGGTTGTGGTTTTGATGAGTTTTATTTGGACTTGAGGACCTTTTATTGGTTTGATGTTTTCTTGGTTTGCCCTTGATGCTGGACTGCGATCCAGGTTATCTAGTTTTTAGGATACATCATGCCGAATTTTTCAGTTGATTCAGAGGCTTATGGAGATGGGTCAATCCTGTCTCCTGCCGGTAGCATCCTGCCTCTGACGGGGTGTTACAATCTAATTTTTGATCCATCTCTTTGATGTCATAATTTGGTTGCTTTCCAGGTTGCAATCCCTCGTCTGAAAAAGTTTAAGCTGTCAACAATGCCCAAGTTGTTTTGTCTGGGGAAGGAAAGATTAGAATGTAGTAAGTTAGCGCGGTCTTGGGTATCCTTCCAAAACCTGACGACACTGGAAGTATCAGGTTTTGAGGGTTTGATGACCCTCTCAACAGCTGAAAGAGTGGTGAAACTTACAATAAGAGAAATGACACAACAGGTTGGAGAAGAAGTGAAGACATATATTGGTCTTGTCTTTGTCCATTTAAAATATTTGAATTTTCATCATTTACCAAGCCTTGCAAGTTTTTGCGTGGGGAATTACATTCTTGAATTTCCATCTTTATTATAAGTAATTTCTCCTAGAGAGTCATTAACACACCAGAGCTACACACAGAAGAATAAGGTGATGACGAAGGGAACTCCAGGGAAATGAAACTTATGTTCTTTATTTATATATTAATTCTGGACATGTATGATGCATATAGGAATTAGGTTGATGTTTCAAGTTGCATGCAAAATGCAATCTTTGCGCTTGGATTTCGTTACTATTGTTTTATTTGAGTTTGTAATTTTTTATTTTATTTTATGTAGTCTTGTTTCAGTTGGAGACGACACTCTTTCCTCAATCGGGTTTTCCCACAGGTTTTACCGAATGAGGTTTTTAACGAGGTTGGTATCTTCTGGTTTTTCTTTTCCTTTAACTAAACATGTCCATTTCTATTTATCTTTTACTCTTATACTAAACTCTCTATTTATTATCAATATTATTCCTCAATGGAGGCTGGTGTAGCATATGATTGGATGAAATTTTAGGTGTGATCTTAGTTTGGATGTAAGGTTTCATTTTGATACTTTAATAATCATTGTTGAGATCATTTATTCAAAAAGAAACAATCTTTATACATTTTAAATTTTGTGGTTGATCAACTTGATTAATTATTCTAGTTTTTTTTTTATTAAAGATCTTACTTTAAATAAAATGGTGAAAGATAAAGATATGTCAAAAAATATGATTAAAAACAAGGGCTCCTCTGTTTTCATTACCATATTTTTACTCAGATATTCATCCTTGCCTAATTAAGCATGAGATATCTAATTCCAAAAAATCCCTTCTTCTGATAGTGTTTGAACAATTTGCAAAAACAAGAATAATATTATCGTTCACCACGAATATAAAAAATGAAGCTGGATTGAGTCGCGGATTAGATCGTCCTCTTTAAGATGTTTCGCGATTCTACCCAGATTTTGTGCTATCAGTATGTCAGTATCGCCGTCCCTATGACAAAACAAGCTCAGAAAATTCTGTTTCAATCGATTTGGCACAAAATCAATTGGTATACTTACACCCAAAATATTTGCCCGAAATATCATCCATATCGAGTTTTCTAGAACTGGAATACTCAAAAAAGCTTGCCGAGAAGATAATAACAGCAACTTCTGTATCACACAAAATAGCGAATTCTTTAGCCTATTTAAGCAACCCAGCTAGTCTTTTAGAGAATGTAACTTGCCTACTGTTTTCATATTTAGATCTTCTTTAATGATCAATATGTTGCCTCTTATATCAAGATGAAGAAATGAGTCTGTGACTGAGTGTAGGCAGGGCATGACAAGATGAAGAATTGAATGAGTGAGGTGAGGTGCGGCCTTTGGGTCGCTTGTAGAGTTGTAGTTTTTTTTTTTAAGCATAAACGGCCAGGTGTGAGTGTTAAAAGAGAGTTATTTTTTTCAATATTTTTTTTTTTGGCATTTGCATGAATTGATTCATTTTAACATAATAAAACCTATTAATTGTGAATTTTTGTAACTTTAATAATTATAATAATTTGATTTTTTTAACTTCCCCAAAAATAACTTCTTTTAGCTTCTCAAAACTTAATTTAAAATTTATTAAAAACTAACAATCCCTCACTTGAATTATGATAAAATATTTTCATCCAACAATATATTATAAGTTCGTACATAAATAAAGGTGTCTATCGATTTGAACATTCACATAATGTTCACGATTCAAATTATACTAGAATAACTCGTAGTTTTGAACTCTCTGACAAGGTTACACACACAAACCTTTCAGGATGAAGTGTAAAAGCCCGAGCATTATGGTCATGCTCATATATCTTAGTATAGTAAATGCTCTAGAAAATTTTGCCCAAAATTTCATAAGAAGCTGCTTCACTTCTACATTCACATAGGTGTGTCTATCAAGAATACTCATGTAGCTAGGTACTCCACTCTATATAGAGTATATAACACATTAAGAGTTGAGCATAACTCATCCTTACATCACTTCAGAATATCATGCTCTCAGAATGGAACTCATTAATAAAATAATAGCATGATTCATCATCACTTCATGGCTTGTTATTACCCATTGAACCTATTTCTTGGTATCTCCGGTCTATTAGGTCGGGTTACCATCATCGGTGACTGCCTAATGGCAATAATCTTATTCTTTTCTAGGTATTGAATACCTTTTTCTGCTAGTTTTTTTTTATGAAATGATCAGCTAAGTTATCCATTCTTACAGCTCCGGAAGAGATGTATTCTCTAATTGTACTGTGTATTTGCATTCTTTTACTGTTTAAATAACATTTCTGAGTATTTGTAATAGTCGTGGTACTATCACAACGAATCAAAACATATGGTATCGATATCTCCAAAAAAGAGGTATCTAATAGCAAGCTAGCTTCTTAATCAAGTTGTTCTTCAGTAGCTAATGTTAGTGCTATCATCTCAGACTCCATGTAATATATCTGCTGGTAGCCTTGGAAATGAAAAACCATATATAATATAATTTTAGGTTCATGGTCCTTTTTAAGTACCTTATAACCCTCTAAATAGCATGTAACTGCTCATATCAGGTCTACTAGTAAATTTACATAATAATCCTACGACATATGCAATGTCAGGTCTAGTGCAATCATAAACATAATGTCAGCTACCAATGTTGTTCGCATACTCAGATTGTCTTCAGCTACCAATATTGTTCGCATACTTAGATTGTCTAACACTGTCACCAATGTTCTCGAATAACTGTACACTAGAGTCATAAGGAGTACATGCAAATTTATTATTAGATCCCATTTTTTGACCTAATAATTTAATTCTGAGAATTACACATTTCTTCTAAGTTTTTCAAGAAAAATTTATAAGACAACATAGATTTTAACAGAATTACCAACATGTATATTGGAAAAAATAAGCATATTAATATATAAATATTTCACATGTTGTTTTCAGACTCTATAATAAATGTATTTGTCAATTTCGTTCACTTTCAAACCAAGAATAAAACATTAGAAGTATAACCCTCACTATTTCAATTTATCGTTGGAGGTTGAGCCTCCACTATTTCTTAAATTAAAAGAAATTTTTTCTTCATAGAAACAATATGTTCATATAAATCATAAAATTTATATGTTTAGCTATTACGTCATACCCAAAATTATAGGTTCTCAACCTTTCCATATTTCATAAAGTAAAATTTAAATTTCACACCACCAGTTCCAGTAGCTATAGTGGTATGGGGAATCACCCATCAATAATTTCTTATTTATAGCTTCTACATAGAACTTGAACAGAGCATAATCATAATAGACATGACGGAAAGCGCCAGTGCCTACCTACCATCCCTCGGATCTATCAACCATGCTGATCTCAAATATCGTTGTAAAAAGTTGATTTCGATAAGGTTTACTTTTGGAACATAACTCTTTAATCGGCAGTTCCAGACAAGGTGTCATGATTTGCCACAGTTGTAACATTTGAACTAACTGTTGTCATTTTTTGAGGAAGGTTAGTGTATGTTCTGGTTATTCCAATTTTGATGATTATAATTCTTGAGTTATTCACAATCTAAGATGGCGGGTTTGGACGCAACAACATTTTCAAGAGGAGCATTTATTAAGCCTCTGGAGAGCCAAAATCAATGCTTGATTGCCTAAATTGCCGCCATCAACAAAAAGTAAAGTCGTTGAGCCTCTAACACTCCTTTAAACAAACCCTTAAATCTTTCAAAAAAAAATGATTAACATAAAATCATATCTCAAAATCTCTATTTAGTATTCTACTCACCTAAAAGTCCTATTTCAAACTCATATGCGGTTATGAAAAACAGAGGCGTTTCAACTAATATTGAGAAATTATTGTCAGATCAAATATCAACAATCAATAAGATACATAATCTAGTGAAATTGAACAATTGTGTTGTATCGCTCAAGAGGCTTTAAAAGGATAATCAAAACTCACATTATAAGTCTAAAATATTTCGGAATAGGATCTTGGGCTGTTAACTTCAAAAATCTATATATTCATTCATGTTCTAGTAGCATTGAAAAATTTAAATAAAAAGTTAATAGTCATCAATTAAATTATAATTTTATTTAAATATTTTCTTGGAGTTTCTTGAAATTGTTGGCAACTCTAAATAATTTTCACTATAAATTACCAACCCTCTCACCATTGCTTATTCTAAAAGCTCAACAACTTCATCAAATCCCTTAACATACCATTTCATGCAAATTCTACTTATAATTGTACCATAAGAACAATAACAAATATAACATAAGTAAACATAGTAAATTGATACGTCTTAAAATTGTTAGAACAATTTATAGAAACAAGAATAATATTATTGTTCACCACGAATACAAAAAATGAAATTGGGTTGAGTCGCGGTCCACGTCACTCTCTTTAAGACGTTTCGCAGCTCTACCCAGAATTTGTGCACGTAATATTCATATTCGATTCATTTATTAAATAAATCGAATACGAATCATGATATTATGATTCGATTAAAAAATAAATGCATCACATTTTAATTTAATTAGTTTAGAATTTAATTTAAATCCGATTCATCAATTCATTTTGTCAACTGTGATTAAAATCTTCTTTTGAAAGTGAAGATAATCACAATACCTTTTTTTGGCACTTTTGTTTATTCAAAGAATCGAAAGTGCTTCTTACGAAATTTCATTCCATCAAGATGGTAATGTCTGTTCTTTTGGACATATTCCAGCGCTACCCTTCAATCCTAAGCATGTCCACGTCAACAAATGAGGGAAAAAAAACTCTCATAAGTGCTGACGTGTTACAATTTCATTGAACGAAGTTAAATGCACCGATAAACCCTGCCATATCATTACACAAGTACCCTCATCTTAGTCCATATTTGATAATCTGGGATCTAAACCGTCCGTACGGCAGAAGTTAAATTAACGACCAGGATCAAAGTTACGCATACAAACAAACACATAGGATCTCAGACCTTGCCTCGGTGGAATTTAAAATTCAAGTCCATAATTTGGTCCCAATCGAATCCCTATCATTTGAAAACACCATTTTTAACGGTCAAATTTCTCCAAACGGCTACCTCTGTCTCTCCCTCTCTTAACTTCTTTCGAATCCCACAAAAAAAAAAATTTAAATTAAAAAAAATATATATATATATATATTCAAATCCTCATGCATTTACAAATGCTGTCAATGTAATAAAAAGCAATTCATCATTGCAAGAGTACGATCATTGTCATGCAACATTGCAAATATTTTATATAATAATAATAATAATAATAAAAACTGAACCAATAGTACTGATAACAAAGCTGGTTACTGAAAAGTGAAAACTAAGATAGTGGAGTTGATCATGTTGACCAAATTCATTGCTTTTTATTATTTGAGCTTGAACAAGAGTGCCTTGAAGTATATAGGAGAAAGGTGGATGAAGCCAATCGATGTCGAACACAGCTGAGGCAGGCAATTGTTGACTCTGAAGCCGAGCTTGCTGCTATCTGCTCTGCAATGGGGGAGCTATCGGTGCATATTAGGCAGGTTAGGATTGGATCGATCAAGTTTGTAAATAATCGATAATGGTCTAATGATGAGTTGTTATATAATTTAAATTAGTCAAATTTTTGAAAACCATTTGGGAGTACATTTGAATTTCTATAGAAATTGTGAAGCATTCAAAAACAAAACAAAACTGTTGATAGGACGAAGTCGCCCTGGGACGAAAGGAAGAACGAAGGGAAGAAGGACAATGGATGACCGGCCTAATCACACGCGTATAACGCAAGTGCACGTATCGTTCAAGTAGTGTAAAAAGTATCGATCCCACAAGGACTTAATACCTATGCTATTAATTTTAATGAGGTCAAATGATTACTGGTATCTAACTGATTGATTGATTGATTTGAAAAGGTGATTATTCTAAATTTAAAAGCATAAAATTTGCGTAAGTAGATTGAAGAAAATCCAAATTTATAAAAACTATCCAGGGTTGTGATTTATTCCAATATCATTTAAAATATGAAGTGGTTATCTTATAGTTGGGTAATATATTGATTTACTAACTTGTAACACTAAATTATGTAAAAGCCTCTTCCGATGGTCAATTACAAATACCTAGTATAATCCAATTGAACCATATGTCTATGTCGACCAAATTACCTGGATTCATTAAGATTAAGTTCCAATTTGGCTACCCCCGCCCGACAGGTATATTCCTATCCTGTAAGGAAATCTATTAAAGGGTTATCTATCCTCAAGGAAGATCGTGGGCTAATGAGTCTAAGGTCTTAAACTTAAAATCCCTATGTCTAGTTCATTTTAAGTTTACCTAATCAATTTTATTAGTGGCCAGCTAATAAAAAGCATTAAGATTAAGACTCAATAAATAAATTTTTATATTACCCAAATTATAATCTAACCCCTTATAAACCGGTTATATTGAAATTCATCACAACCCTAGATACTAACTTAGTTACTACTCATAACTAGGGCTGGTAAAAACTTAAGGTAAATTGCTGAAAGTAAGTGCGGTAAAGTAAATGCGGAAAAGTAAATTGCAATAAAAATAAAATGCTAAGGTAAAAGGAATTAACTTCTATTATTTACTATTTAGATATCTCCCTTAATATAATATATTAACTCGGGATGATATTACCTACCAACCAACCATATCGGAAGTAACCTGATTAAGTCAATATTAAGTCCAACCAGCCATATAGGCGGAATCAAAATAACCAGCTATAAAGGCGGAACCAAAATTTAATTACCAACCAACCAATCTGGCGGTATCCTTACTTATTCAGATTTAACGAGATTAAATTGAATAGCCAACCGACCAATATAGCGGTATCCTCATTAAATGGTGAATATATTATATTAAAGGGAGATTAATCTAAATAGTAATAGTAAAACTATTACCTTTCACCCTAGTAGGGGGAAGTTACCTTATCATGGTGAATAGTAAAAACTGTAAAAAGTAAAGAAAGTAAATTACTATTATTACAGAACGTAAAAACTAAAATTTAAAGAAACTAAGAAGAGAACTCTCTATTTACATCAGAGAACTCAGAGAGAATGATCATCTGAAATCAGAATTCTGAGGTCTATTTATAGGTGCGGATAAGCCTCGGGCGTCGCGACGTTAAAGGGTCTGGCGTCGCGATGCTGGAACAGTGACACATGTCACGCGCTGATTCGTCGGCTTCAGATTCTTATCCGATGACGTGGCACTGTACATGATAACTCAATAATTATGATGACGTCATGGTGATGTGGCGGTGATGTCATGATGACGTGGGGATGGCGATTGTCGGCATCGTTGGATCGCGACACATGGCACGACGCACATTAGCAGATCGGCTATGATATTGACACATGGCCCGGCGCACGTTAACAAAGTCAAACTTCTCAAATTCTAACTTGTTGACCCGGCGCACGTTAGCAGGTTGGCGCACTTTAGATGTCGCGACGCCAAGATCTTGGGCGTCGCGACGCCCAAAATGACCAAAATGCTCTTTTTGCCAATTTTCATTATGTTGCTCCAAATCACCTCCAGAATGTCCTGAAACTTTATTTATCTACAAAATAAAATAAAATACATCAAAATATTCACAAATGTCAAGAAACTATACAAAAATATTAGGTTAAATGAGTGGGAAATAGTGATAGATTTACCACTCATCAATGGACCAAAGAGCGACGAAGAGCTTGGGGCGACCGGACTGCGGTTCCTATGATGCGGTTACTTCCACGATCATAGCAGTTGGACGGTTTTGCCTCCACAACCAAGCAGTTGAGACACGCAGCTCAGCGGTTACATGCATGATCTTGCAGCTGCAGGGAGATACTGGGGTCACCTAAAACAGTTGACAAGCTTCACTATAAAAGCCTATCTACCCCAAGAGAGAAAGCCCGATCAAATGAAGACTCAAATGAGCATATTTTTATTTTTCATTTCTTAGATTGTAATCTTAGGACTGTAACTTGTGTGCTTACCCCCCTTGGAGGCTTATTCACTTAATCGAACACCCATTGCTGGGACTTTGTCTCAGGAGGTTTAAACCTTACACGCTCTTCTTTCTTCACGCATAAAAATTGCGCAAATAATTTTTAACGATCACAGTGGGAGAATTGGTGTAAAGAGTGGAGATGCCTCCGAAAAGAAAACGCTCAAACTGGCTCAACTGCGGAGGAATGAGGACTGGAGCAAACCAACCAGCCCAACGTTCCAGCCATAGTGAGTCAATTCGAGGGTCTGGCAGATGCTAGTCGGTACGAACCTATGAGAGAGCTCAGCCCTAACGCGGTGCGCACGTTGTTTGGTGAATTCACACAAGATGTTGTCGAACAGGTTAGGCTCCAAAATGCGCATGTTATAGATAAATTCGTATCAACTACCAATTCGCACTATGAAAACATGGCTAAACATCTAAGCTCATTGAATGAATTAATGGCCAAATGTGTAAATGGCGGGACGGTGCTGTCGCGGACTACGCCCCTCCCTACGGCG
Organism: Zanthoxylum bungeanum; assembly: GCA_019454045.1. Lineage (NCBI taxonomy): Eukaryota > Viridiplantae > Streptophyta > Magnoliopsida > Sapindales > Rutaceae > Zanthoxylum > Zanthoxylum bungeanum. Next base: position 112,978 of record SKCR01003456.1, read on the forward strand.
AGCAGTCAGGAGGCTGGTCCTAGTAATGTTCCTCCACATGGGATCAACATCCCTACGGTTCTCAGGGGAGGAATAAGTCCTGGAGACAATGGCCCACAATTAGGACCAAATATACACTAAGGCCAAATATGGCACAAAATGAAGTGGTGTTGCCTCAGGGTGTCCAGGCTTCTCAGGGAAAGAATCATGATTATGTCCCACTTTTGAGAGGACTGCAGCCGCCACCCATAGATGTGCCATTTAATGGTAACGATATGGTAAGGGAGCAAATGACCGAGATCCTTCAAAACTAATTTGGTCTAGGCATACGGCCAATTCGGCCAAGATATCGGAAGCTGTATTCTGATTGGATCGATGTGGCTTATCTATGGCCTAGAAATTACAAGATACCAGATTTTTCCCTCTTTACGGGGTCTTGGGATGTTTCCACAAACTGAGGTTATTTCACGGCTCCTTGTGATGAGTGTGGTTTATACCCACTTATTACGGCATTTTTAGCTTACTGTTTTGTTATATTTTGAGATATTTAAGTGTCATTTATAGTTTATTTTGTGTTTTATTTTTAGAAGCATTAATACATGGATCTGGGAACAATTACACGTGTTTTGGGAACTTTTGGGAACACAGGACAAGCATGGGAGTAATTGACGCGATGGCGCCTTCAAGAATATTAAACCCAGCCAAAATCCTGAGAGAAGGGCGCCAAGGCGCCACAAATTCATAGCATTGGTGCCTTGGCGCCACAATTTTAGAAGCAGCAGGCGCCAAGGCGCCTGTTACATGCAAATGGCGCCATGGCGCCATTTGCTAAATAAAGCAAACCTCTTCACGGGTTCAATTTCCATACAATTTATCGGGAATTTAGCACCATGGCGCAAACACAATGGGATACGTGACACGCTACGGGATGTATTCTAGGATTTAATTTTAGGGTTTTTAAGATCATTAATGACACCCAATGACTCCCAGCCTCCATTATAAATATAATAGTTCGTCTAGAATTAAAGGGGGAGGCTAATACACTGCACAAAACACAGAAACACATATTTTTAGAGATCCAATTAGGAGGATTGAAGAGCAACAAGAGGAAATTAAGGCGGTGACGTCCGAGGAGGAAAGATTCAATTCGGGTTTTATTTTCTTATTTCTTTCTTAGAACTCTAATGATTTCCTTAAGATTCATGACTTGTTTATTATTGTTTTTATCTGTTGTCATGAATTAACTCCTTAATTCTGGAGAATGATGTAACTAATGCTTGAACCTTGTATTATGTTTATCAATTTTGTTATGAAGTTTTATTGATTTATTTATATTCTTTGAGTTTAATGCTTCTTGATTGTTGGCCATAATTTATGATGTTGAATGTTTAGAATCTATCACTCGAGAGATGGGATTTTGAATAGATCTAGAGAATATGACAAAGGATTTTATAGAGTTCGAGAGAATCTGTAGTCCTTTGAAGTCGTTAAAATAGAATCACAAAGCATAATGAGTTGTTAACTATTGGATTTTTATAGAGATATCGAAGTCTACAGTTGATGATATTTTCACTCGGCACTCGAGAAAGGAATGGATATTTTAAGAGTATTGACTTATAAACAATACAACTGAACAAAGATTAATTAGCATGACAATTACATAGGCGACAGCTAGGTGAAATCAGGATCCAGAGTCTCTATCGTATTAGTTCCTCCTATTTTATTATTTTATATTTTGTTTATTTAATTAAATTTTTATTAATTGTTATTTAAATAAAGTTAGGATTATCAATTGTGGTACTTAATGCAAGTTAATGCAATCCTTGTGGGTTCGACACTCTTTCACCGATTTATACTAAAACTTGACACCGTACACTTGCGGTACGATATAAAATATCACACCACCTTGTCAGGGGTAGCTTTCTCCTGGTATGTCAGTCTGCCGGCCAATTCGGTGGAAAGTTAGCAGCAAATGGAACAATTATTTCATGGGCAATTTTACAAGGCCGAATCTGAAGTGGTCTTAGCCGATTTGGCAAAACTAAGACAATTGCCAGGAGAGTGGGCTGAGATATTTTTACAACGATTTAAGGTAGCCCGAGGCCGATGCTACGTGCCTTTGCCAAAAAGAATTTGTGAGGATCGCTCAAGGTTGCTTAAATCTTGATCTAAAAAAGAAGTTTCAGGATCGTAAGTTTTGGGACCTTCCCCAACTCATCACTAGTGTGGTGCGTTATGAGCGATTATTACGAGAAGATGAGCAAATGAAGAATTCGAGCAAAGGGACATATTATAGAAATATCGACTATGAAATGGGCGAAGTGGACACCGAGTCGGTCGATTTATGTTTGGCCGAATTGGTTAAAGAGAAGCCTTACGTTTGCAAGACGTGGGCGGAACCCCAAGCCAGTGAAAGGAATGATAAAAAGAGCAGGAACTTCTCATTCGATATTACTAAAGTCGATGCTATATTTGACCATTTATATAAGGACAAGCAAATTAGCTTGAGCGATCGACATACTTTGCCAACAAACGAGCAAATTGGTAGTAAAAAATATTATAAGTGGCACAATGAATGGTCTCATACAACTAATAGTTGCCTTGTTTTTCGTAATGTCCTACAGGATGCCATAGAATCTGGACGAATCACGTTCGAGAAAAAGATGACAGTGGATAGCAACCCGTTTCCAAAATTGGTGGGGTTGAACATGATCAATCCAGACCTTACCAAGATGAATCTGCCGAAAGTTAAATTAGTGCTAGACGAAGGACAACACCGTCATCGTCCAAGCGCTCTAGAAAGGATTAAGGCACCGTTAGAGCAAGGAGACCGATAAAACATTTGTATTCGATACAAGAACAACATGGAATGGATGAAAGAGTTAGAAGACACTTGTAAAAGGCCTACAAAGAGAGAGTCATCGTCATGGCAGCCCCGGACCTTCGCCCCAAGGTTCTATGGGGAGAATTCAAATTTCGTGCAAAATGTAAGGACGTTCAGGCTGAAGATTCATCGGCCCAATGTTTGGCATTCGTATCAAAAGCCACACTCAAGCTAGCGTCCAGGCAGGAACTCTTCCCCGGTGGATGAAATGACGAGGACAAAATTGAGGCAACACCAAAGAAACTATGGTCGTTTGATGCGCCGACAAGGCAAAATAAAGGCCATCACAAGCCGTAGCCCTCGCACCACAGAGAAAACAGAAGTCAACAAAAAAAAGGGTGACAACAATGAAGGAACTGAGACTAATTGCGAGGAACACACCAAATTTGGCAGACTGAAGCGGGACGAAATAGATGATGAGGAACTACCTATCATCATTCAGTTCAGCAGTATGCCGCCAATTGTGGCTAATCATTACCTGTTGTCTGGGAAATTCAAAGGCGACAACAGCGGGGAAGCTGGAACAAGTGAAGACGTCTATGAGGGTGACGAAACCAAATTTTCAGTGCTCTCGATAACAGATAGAGCGGCTTCAGATGAGGAGATGACCGACGTAGAAGAAGAAATAGACATCAAGACCGAATCAATGAGAAGAGGAATTTCACAGAATCGGCTTCTTAGAGAATTATATAAAGCCGGGAATCCTGCAATCGGGACATTGGGAGAAGATTTGGGATGACATATGTTCCTCATTCTATATGGGACATCTAAGATAAAGCGGGCCAGCACCAGAATCGAAAAATGAAGATTGACTGTCAATCATGTCACTCAGGATGCACCAGCCACGTTGCCACCTTCTGGATGGGACATAGAAGAAAAATCACCTCAAGTTAACAATGAGGGCGATCAAGCAATGGAAATAGGTCTATCAGGGAAAGTGGTTTTCCCGAAATCACCAACACAAATGACAAAGCATCTGCGGCCGCTGTATGTAAAGGCAAATTCTAATGGGATATCTGTCACCAAAGTGCTAATTGATAACGGGGCGGCCATCAATGCAATACCAGTTAGGATGATAGGACGTTTGGCAAAGTCCGAAGAAGACCTCCTCCCTACGGAAGTGGTGCTTACCAGTTTTAATGGAGAGGTGACGACGGCAAAAGGGATTATTCTGGTGGACCTGTAAGTGGGAAGTACTACGAAGACAGTAATATTTTTCATCATAGATGGGCCGACCATATACAATATGCTCCTGGATGAGATTGATACACGGCAGCCGATGCATCCCTTTATCCCTCCACCAATGCCTGGTTTTCTGGAACCAAAGGGACGAAATGGAGATAGTGCATGCCGATAATAAGCATTTCACTATAGAGACAAATTCAGCCGAATAATACGAAGGGAACTATGGGCCGATCAGAGTTTTGAATGAAGGGGAAAGCCCGACCATTGTGGCTCAGAATGAAGAGCCGTACCCCGCAGGGTTGCTGGATGATTTATTCGTACAGACGAGACCAACCACAGTGGTCCTTGGAGAACTAACACATAGCGATTTGAATGAAGTACGGCCAGAATAAGGAGCAAGCCGCCCTTGCGGCCTCCAAGGACAGTTTATTGGCCTATGTAATGGATCAAAGAAATGAGGATGAAGCACATGCCGCTATTTCGGCCTTAAGAGGCAAATTACTAGCACACCAGATGGAGGACAAAATAAAAAAACTATGTGGAGTGGACTACTTGATGGAAGGAGGAGAATCAATGGAAGAAGAGTATGCTCTGAATGGACGACGTAAGACAAGCATCTCAAGAGGACAATATGCTTTGGACGAGGTAAATTTGGGGAATGAGCACGATAGGCGCATAACTTACGTCAGTAAGGAATTGGAGCCCCAGGTAAGCGAAAAGTTAATTTGTTTGTTGCGAGAATATAAAGATTACTTTGCATGGGACTACAATGAGATGCCTGGCTTAGATAGGACGTTGGTGGAGCATAAGCTGCCAATCATGCCAAACCATAGGCCTCATAGGCAACCTCCCCGGAGATTTACGCCTAATGTCATGCTTAATATTAATAAAGAAGTTGAACGACTATTAGACGCAAAATTCATTAGGACTACCAGGTATGTGGAATGGTTGTCAAATATTGTCACAGTTAGAAAAAAGAATGGAAAGATAAGGATCTATATAGACTTCAGAAATTTGAACCTAGCAAGACATTGCCGACAGTAGATTCCCTAGTGGATTCCACGGTGGGGTATCAAGTGTACTCGTTTATGGATGGGTATGGGGGCTATAATCAGATTTACATTGCCAAAGATGATGTACACAAGACGACCTTTAGATGCCCAGGCTCTCTAGGATGTTATGAGTGGGTGGTTATGCCATTCGGCCTGAAAAATGCCGGTGCCACTTATCAGCGGGCCATGGACTTGATCTTTCATGACATGATCAGCAAATTCGTGGAAGTCTATGTAGACGATATAGTACAGAATACTACAAATGTAAAATACCTGAAGACGCAAGGTGCGCGCCTGACGAATGTAAGGCACAGAATACTACAAATGTGTAAAAATTCATAGAAAAGTAATGTACAAATGTGTATCAAACTATCAATTAGCAATAAATGATATTTAACTACTATTTTGAGAGTTTCAATCCAAAGTTGCATCTATAAATCACAAGTTCATATCCAAAAGTAAGAGTTCCATATAAAATTATAAAATATAATTATATCCAAGAGCAAAAGTTCATATCCAAGTTCATATAATTACATCTAAATCACAAGTTCATATGATCATATCCAAAAGCAAAAAAGTTATATATTTAAAAGCAAAGAGTTCGTAAAAATTATATCATAAAACAAGCAACTAAATTTCATAATAAAAAAATTAATATCACTATCAACAAACCATTATAATTAATATCAATAACATCCTAAACATATATGCATATTTCTGTTGTAATAACAGCATAGCTGCTGCTATTGTTATCTACAATAGTAGCATCCTGCTGCTGTTATAAATAACAGATGCAGCAGCCTGCTGCTGGTGTAAATAAACAACAGTAGGGTGTAAATAAACAACAGCAGCAGGCGCTAGAAGAAAGGGTGAAGCTTTTATTATTTAAAGTTTAGATTAATCTCACTTACATTATACTATGTAAATTGTAATCTAATGATTAAAACTTGATTTAAATCTAGATTAATTATTGACATACTTTACTACCGCATATATGGATGGTTTATACGTTTTAGCATAATTAAATATCTAGCTGGAGTTGTTATCGACAAAAGTAATCACTGCCTTTATGTCTGGTTTTAAATATTTGACATAGTTAATTCATGAAATAAATTAAGGGCTAATATTGACAATTTATATATTATAAAAAAGTGAGACTTCTAAATTGGAATAGTAAAGGTGGATCCCATAGCCACAAAATTTCATTTTATTATTATTGTCTCTTTCAAAATCTCAATCAACTCAAACAAATCAGATATTTTACTTTTTTCTTCAGTATATACTATTCTTCTATTTTTTCTAAGACTATTCCCTGCGGATCGACCCCGGATTTATTGGGTTATTTTATTACTTCGACACTCTTATATTTGGGAGTAAAGAACCACTTTTTGAGTGTGTCAGATTCGCCCATTTTCTCATTTTTTTTTCCTTTTTTATTTCTCTTTTTACTTTTTCTCACTTTCTCTCTCTTTTTATTTTTCCACCTTTTGCTTTGGTCATCTCTTTAACTTAGTGTCGACTTATCATTTGGGGGAGAATCAAATGAGTGCCAAATGTCTTGGCTAGTTATGCGAGTATAAATTCTTTATGGTTATGCTTTGCAATTCCAAATGAAAATTTTAGTGCGCAATTTTCAGATGGCATTCTGCCCGTGGTTGCAAAGCTTAAAAATGCAAAATTGAAGAAAGAAGGCCCTCAGGTCATACCTTTAACTGTGCTTTGACTTAGAAAACACCTCTGAAGATCATATTGCAGTTGGATTGCTCGTTGGAATATGGGAATTTCCAGAGATATTATGAGCTCACAGGATAGAGTTTCAGTGTTTCCAAATTTTAGACTAGGTTCTTAACTAAAGATCATAGCTCTTTCCCCCTTTTGTGAAGGATTAAGAACTATTGTGCCATGGAAGGGTCCGAGAATGAAAGAGGAGACAAAACCCCTTCCATGTATCAGTTACAGATCATTTTATATCTGGCCAGATGTATATTTTGAAATATATGTTCGGCCGGACATGAATCAGTCCATGATTCTAGTTATTTGAAATTTGTATGTGCGCTGACTACTTGATATATATCTAGCCGGACATTTAATTTGAATTTATGTCTGGCCGGACATAATCAGTCTTGTGACTTATGTGATTGATAATCTCCTCATTCAATAATAATTCTAACATGTTCGGCCAGATTTCAGGTTTCCAGGGTATATCCGGCTGGATTTTATGGTTTGAGAATAGTCTAGCCGGACTTAGGTGATGTCTGGCCGGGTTTTGGGTGTTTTTCTAAATTCTCTGGAGTTTTCTCCTCTTCCGATATTTAACCTTGCAGCTTCCTGAACTTTTAAGTGGCGCCTCTATATGAGACTCATCATCGAATTTATGTGTAAAAATATAGTGTCTACACATATCTTTTAAAATCAATTTCTTGTTTTTTTTTTTTTAATTAACAACCAAGGAGGTAAAAAAAATGACCACAAATGGATAAATGGAATTTCAAATTTTGATATGGGTTTAGTATCTGATGTTCTCGAAACTGATTTTTGTATATTATAGATTTACTAGCTTAGGAAATTATTTTGAAGAAGAAAAACTTTTTCGGATAGTTCTTAATGATCTCGATTCGCGAGGATTTCACCCACAGTCCGGTGCCGATCTCGATTCACGAGGATTTTACCTCTATTTGAATGGAAATTTCAATACCCCTACCCTGGATAACGATTTTATCTTCTCATCTGTCTCTAACGTATCGGTTCTCCTCAAACTCCATCCTCACTCAGTTTTTACCTAGACCCGGCAAATGGTTCGGTTCGGTTCGGTTCCACACTCTTATGGAATCGGGAATAGGAACCAAACCGGACGGTTCCAATTCAGTTTCGATTTTTTTTAATTTTAAGCTTATGATTTTTTTAAATAAATAAATAAAAGTGAGATTAAAAAATTTATTTAAAATTATGGATTTGAATTTAGATTACATTCAATTGAAAATAAAATTAAAGAGCTTCAACTTAAATTTTTAAAAACTTAAGTTGCCTACGTATCCTTTAGGGGTGAGAGGAATTAAAGCTCATGTAACTTCATTACATTTTAAAGATAGATTCTCATTATGATTATTTACTCATCAATCATCATCATTATCAATATTTGTTGATCCTTCAGCTCCTGTTTTGCTTGCACTTACAGATACATTATCTAACAAGTCGTCAAAGTCATCGAAGACATCTTCTTATTGCCTCAGATCAGCTCGGGTCCAATCATCCACACGTGATGTTGCTTCTAAAATGCTTGGATGTAACGAAGACCATATTACTTCCAAAATATTACCTCCAAAGCTAAAGGTTGTTCAACCGCAACAGTGGAAATATGTGCTGTTAGCACCTCTTTAGTAATAATTGATAAAACAGGATAGACATTTTGATGTCAGTTCTACTAGTCACGTACTTGAAAATTTTTACGTACTAAACTTTCAGAAAGACACTCAAAATTGGTAGATAAATAATTATCTAATTTCAAGTTGTTAGTCGTGTTATCCCTATGTTTTTTATTTCGTTGTAGTAATTAATGATCACATACGCTAAGTCTTGAATGTATTATCAGTTCGCTACTAGATTGTCATAATGATTGCAAGTTATATCTACTAACATAATCATTAAATAAATCTATTAAATCAATTTTTTTATCTATTATTCTTATAATATTGATTTCATAAGCTATTCCTAAATATGCATAGTAAGTTAGTAAACCACTACTCAGACCTTCTAATTTAAATTATGATAAAAAATTATGGCAATAAGATAAAACAATAGAATGTCTTTAAAATAAATGAACATTTTCGCTTCATAACAACAATAGCTTCAATTAAAATAATATCATTAGGATCAGAATTTTTAGCATACTCAAATAAAGTACCAACAATATTCAAACTTTCAACAAGAAATAAATATATTGTAGGATAATAAACTCTACTAAAAATATTTGTAGCATCATTAAAAACTTTTAAAACTTTTAAATTTTTTCACAAATATCTAATTGACTAGGAAAAAGTGTGATATGTTGAAAATATTGGGAAAAAACTACATAATATATCTTTGTATTGGAAAACTTGACTTAAAAGAAAATAAGTTGAATTCCAACGTGTTGGAACATCTTGTGAAAATTTTACCGATTTAACACCATTTAATTTATAAAATTTAGTCATTATCTCCTAATTTGAAAATATGACCAAATACAATTAAGTGCGATCTTAATAGGATCAATGTAAGGATCAATTAAGTGCCATCTTGAACACATAAATTAAGGACATGGCGTGTGCAGCGAACATGAGAAAATCGGCCCCACAAATTGGGTTGGCATGTTTCTTTTAAATCTCTAATTGATGCAGTATTTGCAGATGTATTGTCAAAACCAATTGTTAAATTTTACCTCATAAATCATATCCATCAAAAATTACTTTAATCATTTTATAATATTTTGTGCAGTATGTTGCTCATCAAGAACTCTAAATGCAATAAGTCATTTTTGCATGTTTCATGATGCAACAATCTAATGATATGTCGCACCCATTTATGAATGTTTTTGCCAATGGTCACTCCAAATACCAGAACAAATGGAAAGACGACCTTTAATATCTTTAAATATTTCATTTAAAAATAATTATATCTTTGTATAATTTAAAAAATTTGACGTTTTGTTGTATTTCTAGTAATTGTACAGGCAGTCAGATTTAAAGCATTTCGAACGTAATTAGTAAAAGTAATTTTTTCACCAAAACTTAAAAAAAGATGTGTCATACAAGTAAATTTAGCATTTCTTCTATATTTTTAGCATCAGAATATTTAAATAAATATAAAGAACTCATACTTCTACTAGATTATGTGTACCTATCCATTTGATTTTGCTTTGTATCAAGTCCAATTTCAGCGACATGATGTCTATCCAAGTGCTTGTTCATATCGCCATAGCGGCCAGTAAATTTGTAAAATACACCACAATAGTTGCAATTGCTCTTGGACCTTAATTTTCAGTCATTACAAATGAAAATGAATTTTGAAGATATCGGAGGATCGAGCCTTAACTCTATTCTCCATGTACCGATATTTTGGCCGCTCTCTTGGGTTGACACATTGGACATGATGTTTTTAGATGAGCTTGCTATTTTTTGTTAATATGATGAATGAGAGAATGAGAATGATAAATTGAAGATGAGAGAATTGAGAATTAAAAAATTAAAGAATTGAGAATTGTTGTATTGGAAAAATGAAGAATGTTCCATATTTATACATTTTTGGATTATATATAACTAAAATGGTCAAAAATTAGCCGCTTTATTAATGTTATTAAAGATAATTAGTAATTACATTTAATAATTTTTAAAAAAAAAATTTAGGGCAGAGAGCCGTTTGGCTCCCTACCTTGCCAAACGGTTTCAACCGGAACTGTTCGGTTCCGTTTCGAACCGTTGAAACCATCCAGTTCCGTTCGGTTAGGCTAGGGGAGAATCCTAACCGAACCGAACAAAATCGATCTCGGTTCTGGATTAGGTTGAAATCGGAACCGGACAATTCCAACCAATTTGATTCCGATTCGATTTTGATTCCAAGCTTGAACAATGACCGGTTCTATTTTTACCATCCATAACAACTAACTTATGTTGAAATCTTATTTAAGCAGATATAATGGTCTATGATGTACAAAAAATCCCCACCATAATCCCAACATGAAGCTCGCCGTCTCCATCGATCACTTCTCTTTCTCCAGCGGCCACGCCTCATGTGTTCGCTTCATTATCCTATTTCTTTGTTTAATTGGATGGTTTTAGCAAAAATTGTTTGCTTGTGGACTTAGGATTGGGTTGGTAAAAACGTAATACAATCACCTTAACCCGTTCATTCTTTGGGTATCATCGTGATTGCTCGCTTCTTTATCATTATAATATCACCAATATTATCATAATAATATTGCAAATATTAAAACAACCCACGGCTACATGTATTCATTTCATTTCATCATTCAACATAAAACGAACCACAAGAGGGCATCTAATCTAATCGGGTTGGACCATCCAATCCAAACCCATCACGCAACTGAACCCGAACACTACCGCCGCAGCCATAAGACTGATAGTGCCCTCACAAGGTGTAGCCCAAGGCAGAGGCGGCCTCATATTTGGTTCGCTAATCCCACGCGCCCTCTTCTACTTTCTTAAGTCTTATTTAAAACGACATCATTTGCCAAACCCTCCATCGCCACTACTTCATCCTCCAATCTCGCCGGCCTGAATACATTATCACTTCTTCCCAGACTAACTTATTATTGATGGTGTATTTTTCAAGCACTATGCCGTAAAAGTACGGGTGGGGGCAGGGACGAGATTTTCCCTTTCTTGGAAGTCAAATGTTCAGAGGGCCCGGATCGGCCATCGCCCAGAAAGAAAAGCCCGAATATGGTTTCCCATATTTCGCCGACCAAGGCACGCAGTGCAACGTTAGCTACGAGGCCGACCACTTTTTTGTTGTCAGCTAGGCTCGGATCCATCTTGGTCTCCTTGGGAAGGTCGAAGAGCTCGGATATTTCAGGATGGGATAGGAGCAGTCGATGAGTTCAATGCAACATCTTGTCAACCACTTATCCACCGACAGAAGAGTAGAGAGCAACATCTTGTCGACCACTTATCCACTGACAAAAGAGTAGGGATTGTGATTTCCCTTTACACGTGTTACCTCCCGGAGGCACCCACCAAGTTGTCATCATCACTAATTACGTGTGGCAGTAAAAAATTGAATTGATGGGATGGGATGTCAGACGACAAGTTTACTTTCGGCCTAGGGCAGGCCTAGGGCAGAGAACCCATTAAATGAGTTCAGGCGTCACGTGGAGGATTCTGCCAGAAAAGAATAGTAATCGCCTCATTTGTAGTATATGTAGGAGGGTAGTCTCATATTTAGGGGGGATGATTTTTTGGCTTTCAAAGGTTCGGTTTTTGGCTTTCAGGTGGAGCACTACTCCCAAAATTGTGTAACCAATTTTGTATTTTATTTCACAAAACAGCTCGGTTCTCACACTGACCTACCACAAAACAGGTCGGCCGAGCACGTTATAGCAATAAAAACACCCTCTCTTTTTGTGCCTGTGGACGTAGGCAGGAATCCTTCCGCCGAACTACGTTAACTCTCCGTGTCAATATGCATGTTCATCCCCTTCTACCAAAGTTTGTTTTGGCTCCCCCATAACCAAACAAATTCACTATTGAGGGAGGATTTGTCCCGGGAGCGATATCCCATTATTGCCTCTGAGACCAAAATCAGTCGTCAACACTTATTCTTGCGGATCGCTCTGTCCGGTTCGGATATTATCCCGGGTGAGCGTGATTGCGAAATCCGATGATTCGCGTATTATATCCGGTTGAATGAGTTTCGTGAGGATCCTTATGATAAAACGGGTGACCCGAATGGGATTATTCGGATCCGATTGCATGAGAATAGAGTAAATTTAACTTTAAGCTATTCGTTTTCCTTTATTAATTTTAATTTCGAGTTTAAATTGTTATTATTTTTATTTTATTGGTTTTAGTTGTGTTTGGAGAACTTGACGGATTTTATAATGGGAAGGGACGGTGGTGATTTGAGTATCAGTGGGATTGCGATCTACCAGCCGTTTGATGGAATGATGGAGCTTAAAGTGGTAATTATTTTATTTTATTTTTATATATATCTGTCTATTTACAACGATTTTGTTCATAAGTAGTAAAAGGCAACTTAGATTAGTGAAGTGGTGATAAAAGGGATCCTTTAGTTTTTCATTCTGTTATATGTGCAAAATCAGCCAATTGTCAAATGTGATCCCAAGTGTCTGTGGTGGCCTTAAATATTTATTTGGGATGCAGGCTATGGCAGGTTTTATGTCCCAGGTTTTACTATCCTGGGTAATTTATCAATCATGTTAAAGCTTGCACATATAAAATTCAAATTGGTTGGGTAACCAAATTAAATTTTAAAATAATTTCCAGTTTTGAGAGGGATGTGAGATTTCGAACAGGAGTGGAGCTAATTCCTGTACAATGTTGCAATACTGACAACTTCATTATAAGTATATATAACTGACCTCGATCAAGCATTCAATCAGGCAAGAAAACGTGGAGTGAAAGTTCGTGGAATTCTCATATGCAACCCTTCGAATCCTGTTGGAAATATACTACCACTGGAAACAGTCTATGAGCTTTTGGAATTTGTGCAAGAGAAGAAAATTCATATAATTTCTGATGAAATATATGGAGGATCTATCTTTGGAAATGAGGAGTTTGTGAGCATGGAAAAAGTTCTCTAGTCAGAGGAAATTGACAAGAATGGAGTTCATATAATACATGGGTTGTCGAAAGACTTCTCACTTCCAGGATTTAGGACAGGAGTTATCTATTCCTATAATGAGTGTGTTTTGGCAGCTGCAAAAAAGTCAACGAGATTTTCTTCTATTTCTGCCCTCACTCAAAGGCTCCTAATTTTCATGCTTTTAGATACTAAGTTCATCCAGGAATATATGGAGACCACTAGAAGGAGGATAAAGAAAATGTATGATTCATTTGTGGCAGGTTTGAAACAATTAGGAATCAGGTGCTCAGAGAGCAACGCTGGCTTGTACTGTTGGGCTGATATGAGTGGACTAGTCCCCTCGTACAGTGAGAAAGGGGAACTTGAATTATGGGATAAACTTTTGAACATCACTAAGATCAATGTTACTCCTGGGTCAGCCTGCCACTGCATAGAACCAGGATGGTTCTGGTTTTGTTTTACTGCTTTAGCTCAGGAGGATATCGCTGTTGTTATTGAGCGGATCCGAAAATTTGCTGAAACTTGTAAATCTGCTAGTTAAAATGTTGAGAGAGATATTGTAGTTAAACAAAAGTTTGAGTTCAGCTGTATGGGAACTCCTTACGAATTTAACAATGAGTTTACATTCTGGATTTTGTTAAATCATGTACATCCTCAAGTGTTGGAACTTGGAAATAGAAAACTAGAATAATCTGGAAGAGAGTTCAATGGAGAGATTGATTTGCTGGGTGATTTTGAAAAACAGTGAGGGTTGAGCTCTTATTCCTGTAAAAATTTCAGTATTAGCTGGTGCTTCTTCCTCTGCAATCCTTCGATCATTTTGATGCTATTTCCAAAGAAGCAGCATCCAGAAACCATCTTCTCTAATTCCTGTTATAGTTGCATTCAAGAATGAGTAAAGTTTGTGAATTTCTTGTTCAAATAGCAGATAGAAATATTATCTTGTTTCCATGATAGTGTCAAAAGGAAATAAATATACGATTTTTGTTTCTTTTTCTATGTTAAAATAGCTATCGATTGCTAACATACGTCATAGTTCTACTGTTGTCTAAGAGAAAATGCAGTGCTAGAGCCCGTAAAAAAGAAGCACGAGCTCCGGTACTTACCATTGACAGATTCTGTTTTCTCAGCTGAACAGCTTTTCTCTGGTAACTCGTCGTCCTGCGACTCATCATTATCAGCTCTTCAAGTGTTGCTGGCCTCCTTATAATGACAGTGCTATTGCCTTCACAATCAAAATATGTGCTATTCTCCACTTGTAGAACAACAGATTCCTTCTTGGAGTACCCAGCCTTTTCAAGGAAACTGGATTTGGGTGGGAGCAAAGGAAAGAGGCATTGCAAGAAAGAAGTCCCCACAGGGCTGGAAGTACCAGTAGCATAGCTGCTTGTACTGCTGTCTACTTCGGAAGTTGGTGATAAAGGTATACCCAATTCATCACCTGTGTTATCACTCGAGAAAGATCTCCCCACTGGAAAAGCAGAGGAAATAGCTACTGATGGTACAAGACAGTTTGCAAGGAGAGAGGGAGCTGAGCTGAATGAATCATCTGTATCGAAATCCAATGATTCATTTCTTTCATCACGATCATCATCACTGTCCTCATCATTGTCGTAATGAACACCATAATAGCCCTGTGAGTACACTGGAGGTGGTGGCAAGGCTAAGAGCTTTTCTGGTGCGTTTGGAAGTACTGCTGTCTGCGAGAAATAGAGTAATGGCGTTCCAGGCTTTTCCTCCCAGTCAAAGGGTATCGAGGCAATGAGCTTGACTGGAGGAGTTACAGTTGGACTAACTGAAGAAACCCCGGGTCTCCAGTCTTTTTTTGGTATCCCAGGCTTCTGTTCCCAAAGAAAAGCGACTGCTGGCGCTTGCCTGACATGCTTTCTTTTGGGATGTTCCACGACCTCCGTCTCTGCCATTCTGGAATTAAAGCTACAATCCCATAAGCATTGTTCTATCAGTACTGTTTCTTTCATTTATATATAACTTGTTTACTAAGTGGATTAAATTAGGCCTACCTGCTCTATCACTTTAAGGACGCTTTTGTTTAGCGGGTTTGGTGAAGCCTTTTTCCATTGAGTTACAAGGCCAAGCTTATCGACATCACACGTTAATAGATGATAAACTTTAAACAGAGTTGACGTGGAACTGTGGAAGTCCCATGTATAAATGCTTCTTTGGTCCTTGAGTTACTTTGAACACCATTTGTAAAAAATTTTAAAAAATTTAACTTTACTTTTAACGAAAATCTTCAAAACACACTCGTATTGGCTTAGTTTTCAATCAACGTTTTCTTCCTCATTGCTTCTTGTTTGAGATACCAGAGGCCGTGCTAAGTTACTGCATTCTAATCTTTTCTTCAGCAGATGCAACAACTTGGCCGAAAATATTCATCAAACATCAAGATCTTCATCTCCTAATGATTCACAATTACTTACTAACAGCCTTTTCAAATTGTTCAAACACCATAGAAGATTGGCTGGAATAACACTCGACGTATCAGTGCAGTCATCCACCTTCACATTTGTTAAATTGTTGAAGATGCTGACATGCAGTTTTTGGTACGTCATTTTCATCATAAAAAAAAGGAAAGAATACAAAATTAATCCAATTCTTGAATTAAAACAAACAAATATGGAAAATAAGAAAGGAAATTTCTAAATGTGATTCGAGTCATTTCACTACAAGAAAAATGATCTTTAGCGTTTAATTTTTTAGCTTCTTAACAAACTGCGTCGCAAAATGTCTTTTCGCGTCGTAATTTTACGACACTAAATGTCATGACTTTTAGCCTCATCAAAATTTGATGAGTTGGCGACGCTAAAAAAAGTCAACAAAAATCGTTAATTTTCTTTAATTTGATTTTTAGCGGAGTCAATAAAAATCAATAAAATTATTTTTTTTTATTAGTTTTTAGCATCACCAAAAATTTGATGACATTAAAAACTTTGACTTTTAGCATCACATATAAATTGATGACACTAAGGGGGTGTATTCAATTGAGATTTTAAAATACTATTTATGAATAAATAGTCCAATAGATTTTAAAAGAACTTTAAAAGAATATAATGACTTATAAGATTTTATGAAATTTATTTAATCAATAATTTTTACATATTAGATTTTAAAAAACTTATTTTATAAGATTTTGTAAGATTTGAATGGACTACATATAGATATTTATTTTTTTTACTTTTTTAGAACTGATATTATATGGAATGAAATCATAAATAACAAATTGTAGTTTATGATAATTAAAAAAAAAATTGTTAATGCCACTCGCCTAACCCACCTAACCCGATGAGTTGAAACCGCCAAAATTTGTAATCAATCTGCCGGATTTATACTTTGGTGGCGGATTGAATTTTCCCAACCCGCTAGTGGCGGATTGGATAAAATATGGCCTTTGCTCGCCCAATCCAACCCGCGCACACCCCTAGTTTTTAGCATCACCAAAAATTTTGATGACATTAAAAACTTTGACTTTTAGCATCACCTATAAATTGATGGCGCTAAATATTAATAAAAATCATTGTTTTTTTTTTATTTTGACTTTTAGCGTCATCAAAATTTTGGAGACACTAAAAACATTCGACTTTAAGAGCCACCTATAAATCGGTGACGGTATAAGTCAATAAAAATCATATTTTTTTTTTAAAAAAAAAATTGACTAAAAAAGTAAATCCTTTTTAACAATTTTGGTAAAATATTTCTCGCCTTTAAGAATTAAATTTAAAATTTTGACTTTTAGCATCGGCAATGACGACATTAAAAGTCAAAAATATCGACGCTAAAAGTTAAAATTTGGTCGTAAATATTCTCGCTTAGTGACCTTTAGCAACGCTAAATTTGGCGATGGTAAAAATCATATTTCTCTATAAATATTCTTTTTTTTTTCATTTGTACTCATTCTCTCTATTTTCTCTCTTCTATTCATTTTTTCTTTGTTTTATTGATTTATTTTTGTATTTTATTTATTTATTTATTTACATCTTATATTTTGGTTGGTAGAAAAATAAGATGAAGGAATGAAAATGAACATGAAGATGGAGTAAGCAAAATTAAGATGAACAATTGAAGATGAAGATGAAGATGAAGAAGATGGAGATAAAGAACATAATTTACATGAAGATGAAGGACATTAATTTTGTATTTAAATATTTCATACATGTAATTTATCATTTTATTTTTGTTTAAAGTAATAAAAATTTTGTAATTTTATGTTTAATATCAATAATTTTTTTGTTATAATTCCTTTTTTGATTAATTTTTAATAAATAAAATATTATTTGTAATAATTTATAAATAAATATATTAGAATTTAGAAATAAGTTACTATAAATTAAAAAAAATATATATTGTAAATTATAATGAATACTAATTATTTTTTAAAATTTTGACTTTTAACGTCACCAAATTGGCGTCTAAATTTTAATATTTATCGACGATAAGAGTTAAAATTTCGTTGTTAAAAGTTAACTTCTAGATTCCCAAAATTTGTGGTCGCTGAAAGTTATTTTAGTGTCGCTTTAGCGATGCCATTTTGTTAGCAACACTAATAGTCACTGGCTTCAGTGTTTTGTGTCGCCGTTCGACATTGCTAAAAGTTTTTGCATCGTTGCACATTACTATGGCGATGCTAAAGAGTCATATTCTTGTAGAATTTAAAGAGTAATTTGTTGGTTTTATTCTAGGTCCCAAGATCAAACAAGCAATGAAAATCATGTGTGAATACATCAACGGAGATAGCGGAATACTCACATCGATCGGTTGAGTCGATTTGAAGACGAATGAAGCCACAAAAAAGCCCACTGTTTTGGCGCCCACTGCAGCAGTCCACTGCCTTCCATTTTCAGATTTTGAGCTGCAAAACGGAGCTCCAAGCCTCGTCCGACGGATCCCGGCTCATGGGCGAACCTCCTTACCACCTTCGCAAGACTCGTAGTGTGCTAGCACTTGCGGTTTTGCCACAAAAACCCACTCTTGGCTTCCCTTTGCTCACGTTTTCTTGATGAAAACCAGTAAGTTTTGCCCCATTTTGGGCGTGAGCTTGAAGGAGAGAAATGAGAGAGAAAATGTTGTTAACTTTAAAATGTAAAGCAAAAATTGATTATATATATTTTCCAAAAATAGATAATCAATTTTCATTTAACTTTATCAAATAAATCAAATGAATATTGGAGCCAAATCCATAAAGTTTCCCTCCAAAATGCTTTTACACTTTATGTCAAGTCCATCACTATTCACACATCAAGTCACTTTAATAAAGTGACATGTTGTCAAGTCACATCACTCAAAGTGACAAGTGATTTGACGCTTGTTGCGACTTGCGATGTGCCGCACTCGAATTCGAAATACGAATGCGCTCGCAATCACACTCGGGCTCGGGTTCGTTAATTCCAAGTTACGATTTTTCCGTCGCGTCGTAATTAAATGATTACGCCTAGCGAATTCACTATTCACGTCGCTAACGAATTAATTCTAAATTAATTCATTCGCCCGAATTAAAATCTAATTTTAATTCCGCGTCGAAATCTAATTTCATTTAATATATCGAATATATTAATTTACCGATTAATTCCAAATTAATCATTATCTCTCTCTAGACGATATTTTATCCTAGATAAAATATCTCTGTAATTAATCCTAGATTAATTTTCTCTCTCTTCTATATAATCCCAGATTATTCAAGAGTGCGAGTTATGCGTCATCGGTGGATTATCGGGAAGCGACCCATGAGATCCCCGGATAAGTTGGCAGTAAATACGGTCGTCGGAGTATCCGAATCACGTACGTACCATGTACTACGTTCTACCGATTTACGAGACAAGGTCGACTCCTAGCAAAGCACCAAGTCTACCCAATTCTCCGGACATATCCATTTAAGAATATTAAGATCTGTATCAAGCGTAGTATACAATTGTATTGTGCATATCGGCCTAGTATCGGATAGTCACGTGCTAGGGCTGGGGCTGGATAAGTGTCTGCCCCGTCTGTAACACATATCGGATGTCTGGTAACATAGTCTCTATAATCGGATATTCATGACCTGATCACAATATCCCGATTGGATGCGCATCACTCAAGAGCACTAGTACCGTATCCTGCGTGACTTCATCTCCACTATGACTGAAGTGATACTTCCGTCTTGACATCACACCCAATACACTACGACTCTCTGATAACCCAGAAGTGGTGTACGCAGAACCGGTTAAGCCCTGTACCACCAAGACCAAAGTCTATCGATTATCGTAAGTATTAGCGATGCAAGTCTCAGGTTAAGACTATACACACCTACCTTGATTTCGGCCTCCCATAGACACATAGTCATAATACCAATGGGATTCCGAGGGGTCTATCCAGAGCGAAGCTGTTTCCCGTACCATCGGTGAAACACGACCTCCTATCGCACTTGCATAAGTACCCGATACTTATATATATGAGAACTATGCCGTTGTGCCCTCACAACGCACACAAGTGTAATACTAGCCTATTCTACATTATCGATGTCCAGTCTCGATAATACTCCGGCTAGGGATATTTAATGATTAATCCTTCGGGGACTGATACTGTCTCATATCATTCTCAGTCTAGGAACTAATCACAGGGACCTCTCTTCATTTATATATCTATGGTGATCTAATCACAAATGATGAGAGTGCAATTTCTTTGTCACATAGTTAATTTGCTACAACAACACAATGATCTGTGCAAATAGTGACGCTATGGGTCATTTTATCCAACAATCTCCCACTTGGCACGTAGCGAGTCACTCAAGTGTCCCACACCCGAACTATGTACGATTCGCAAATTGCTGAGAAAAGGTTTTCGTCAGCAGATTTGCATGATTATCGTCTGACGCGATTTACACGATCATCACATCGCCATGATGTATGATCCGAACGAATCAGATGAATATCGAAGTATATATCTGGATCGTCGATGAGACCATTAATTCTTTAGCCTGTGCTGACGCCTAGCTCAGCCGCTAACAGAACTATATCTAATCTAATTAGATTTATTATCGATCCAAATGGCTTCTATTGTTGCCTCAGCTGCAGCAATAATCCGCATTTGTTGTTTATTCAGCAACAGTTATCTTGCTAGGAAGATTTCCAGCTCACTGTCCCAGTGTTCAAACTTTATAGTACCGTAGTATTTAATTGTTTGGAAACTTGCAGCAGTGATCCCAGTCAGTTCAAGTTTTCCTTCTCCATAGTTTAAGACAACATCTTTAGTTCTCTGAGATACTAACAGATGTTCTTAACTTCAATCCAGTGACTATCACTTGGATTGACCTGATCGTGACTCCATATGCTCGATGCGTATGAGACACCCTATCAAGTATATTTAAATGTACAATTTCCAGAGAGTGTTAACAACTCCAAATCTATCCCAGTAGATCTTTATTCCTTGAATAAAGGTTGTTACTCCTAAGAATTCTACGGAGAATTTCTATGAAATAATATCTATGAAAGCCAAGCTTTCACCAATTGTTTTATGGGAATTTCACTGTCAGTGCGCTCCCCACTAACCTCCATATATACACAAGAATTATTTCGTTTTGAGTCAAATCATAAACCATTATGATTATTTCAAAACGTCAGTTCCAAGAACCTTATGCTTGCTTTAATCCAAACATGGATCGAATAACCCGCAAACCTTGTTTGTCGGTTATACAAAATCGTCAGGATGTTGTAAACATCCTCCAAAAGGTTTCCTTTTCAGGAAAGCGATTTTGATCTGTAACTGACACATTTCATAAATGAAATATGCAGTTATCAACAAGCATCTTCAAAATGGATTTACCATGGCAACAGGTAAAAGGTTGAACCGTTATTAACACAATGTTGATAACGATACCTTTCCGTCACAAGCCTAGCTTTGTACGTTGGTATGTTGCCATCCATGTATATCTTCCTTGAAGACGTTTATAGTACCAATAGGCACAATGCCTTGTGGTACAACTAGTATCCAAAGTAGTTGTTATACATGGAATCCATTTCGGACTCATGGCACTTTGTCATAATAGGGAGTCGATACCTCGTATCACTTCCTCAAAACGTAGTCGGATGGTATACCCTCATAAGATTGACATCTTTATGAGGTTAGATCAGAAACCCATACCCTAGGTTGTTTTCTGACTCTATCCGATCTACCTAGTTCTTGTGTATTCGAAGATTAATGGTACAGATTCATCATTGATGAACTGTTTGTGTTCCATTAAGGACTTCGTACCTTGAATAGTATTACTCCGATTTTCATCGAGTATCACTATCCTCCCACTGACCACTGCATATCGGTATTCCTCTCAGGAAAAACCGCATGGTGAGCAACAATCACATTGTTCTCATGTGAGATTTACAAGTACTATACTTAAGGTTTCCCTTAGGATAACCTATATTGGCACTTATCCAATTTGGGTCTTTTAGTTGGTATCATCCAAACGTTATGCCTGGCATACCCAAATTATTAGGAATGAGAAACCCTGTTTCTTTCTTGTTCATATCCTATATGATCTGTCAAACAGATTTACATGGAACCTTATTCTAAATAAGTTTTGCACTGTTAATACATATCCTATTGAAGGAAACAGTAGCTCAGAGCGACTCGTGATAAACTTTATCATGTCCAACAAAATTCGGTTTTAGTTCGGACACACCGTCTAACTGACGTGTCTCGGGAGGAGTCCTCATATGAAAGAATACCGTACTCTTTCATGTACATATGAAACTTACTGCTTAAGTATTTTCCAATATGGTCTTACCGTGGCGGCATAATACTGTAGCCGATCTGTTTTTCTACTTCGTGTCGAAACTCTAAAGTTTCGATTTGTGTTCTTCAAAAGAAACACATAACCATAACGTGATGCCACATCCGTTAAGTCACGAAATATTCATGTTCACATCTAGCCTAGCTAGATATGGGCCCACTAACTTCACCATGAATAGGGCTAACAGATCGGTGGCACTTTCACTATTACCAAGTAAACAGTGTTTTAGGTACTTTACCTAATAAACTAGATTCGTAGACCTTATTTGAATAGTCAAATCAGTCCTAGTACCCACTCTTCAAAAGTGTGGATATACGAGTCTTGTTCAATTGTGTCCCAGACAACAATGCCACAAATAAGTTTCTATTGATCAAATCAATTTGAGCTATTTATTTGTCATTTTTATATGTTTGAGATTTTATTATATTCAAAATATAAATTCTGTTATTCACATCTAATGTGTTTATCTCAGTATCATCTTTATATAATGAAACACTTAGTGTTCTAAATATAAAGGTTCATCCACATGGATTAAACACTGATATAGAGATAATGTCTCTAGTCAAACTAGTTACATTATAACAGTTCCTAATTTAAGTACATACCCGAAGGGTTCCTAAACTTAGGTATCTACGGTCGAAACAGTGACTTTCGTCCCGTTTCCGATTCGCAGAGAAATCTCGGCTTGAAGTCAGTATCCAGCTCATAGCGGATTCTGAACATCAATACATATATTTTATGTACCACACTAAGTATTTAAAATCTAATTTCAATACTAGTAGTGAACATAACTTTGACAAATATTTTTAAAGTCAGAGCCTCGCCATTTCTTTAATTCCTTTGTGTCTGTCTGCCATATCCAAATGGTAGTCACTTTGGGATATGTCAATTATCTTTTCAATATTTCACAAACCTTTGGCCAAGCCTTGGGTTTTAGAATATCGAAATGATGTGCACCTTGTGCAACTTGCCCAATTGCAAACTTTGACTTTTCACCTCTAGAATAGTCAATTAATTCTCCAAGAATTATAAATTGTAATTTTAATACCTTTTAATCTAAAGATAGATTTATTGACAAGTATATTAAATTAAGCACTAAAGTCATCATCACATAAATCTTCCAAAGATTTATGCTCTACTTATTTGCTTAATTTTAGACTTAGGTATAATAAGTTATTTTATCAAATAAAGTAACCTATTATTTATTCCCAATATGAAAATTAAATCATTTAAAACATTTAATCCATGATTATATATTTTAAATATTCAACTTTTCAATTCTTTCTTGATTTCAATAGTCCAACTATTTAATCAATTTAATAAGGCACTATTCATTATAATGATTACAATAATCCAATTATTTAATCAACTATAATTTTAATTCAATTATATTGATTACTATAATCAAATCATAAAATCAACTATATATCGAATGAGTTTGTATATAGTCCAACTATATATATATTAAAACAACATAAAATATTAGTCCAACTAATACTTTTGATTAATAAGACGAGTAAAATATAGATGAGCGCGTTTGGCGAGTATTCGAACGAATGTTGCAAATTCAATACTTGCCTCCCACTATTTTTCGTCGAGCCCTTAACCCACTGTCGAGTACTCGGGAAACCGTGTTTCCTAGTGGGCTAGGATCCCGTTAAATATCACACAATCTTGACTTTGGCCAACAAATTGTATGATAATTAACTAGGTAGATCTCGAAGATCAATTGGATCACATCCAACTCCTAGATCCAGTAGGTGGACATCCAAGTCCCAAACATATATCTAATATATGCCTATATATCGAATATATACCCTAACCTTTTTCCTCTGAATCAACTAGGCCTTGGCTTGGCACAACAAACCTAGTGATCCCAGTCAAGCGCGGACCCATTGACATGGAAGCTTCGTAATCAATGTCAATGGACAAGAAGTGGTCTTGACTTTGGCCAACAAACCACAACTTGGACACGACACCGATATGGAACAAAGCCTCGTGATAAAAACACATCTTCGACGGACAAGGGCTTGACTTTGGCCAACAACCCCTGCCAATCTCGGATCTTGAGCAAGAATCACTCAATGGAAGGAAAAAAAACGCATGATATTAAACGAGGGTTTTTCGCGTGCAAATTGGCTACCAATTTAATTATCTTCGTTTAGGTCTCATCATCATACACCCTAAACATGCATTCTAAATACATAATAAAGCGCATATGAAATAAAATAATAATGATATGCGGATGGATACTTAACACATTGATCCTAGATCAAATCTCTCCCTTTCTCACTCAAGCTAGCACTTGTATTACTTCTATTCGTTACACTACACTTCTAAAGAAACCTCAATTTACATGGAGGGGAATAGGTGAGAAGAGAGATACAAGAGAATAGAGGTGATAAGGCTGGACACGCAGGTCCAATTTAATAAATCGAATTTATTACAACAATTTCTAAAATTGCCCACCCATCTAATATCCATCCGATATACATTATTCATTCAACACAACCACGTATTCACACACATAAGCATGCTATCAATCAATCTAATCAAATTAATTAATCTGATAATTAAGTGATCATCCAATGTTCAAACCAACGATTTGATTTTGTTCGAGTCAAATCGTTTTTGCGAATAAGTACTCAAAGTACGAATTCATGAATTAAATTAAACTACATCATTAAATCAAATATAACATGTATTTAATACTAATTCACTATTCATTCCAATTAAACATTACACTTTATTTAATACCTTTAACGACTTAAATTCCATTTAATCGTGTCGGGTCTCAAAGCCCGATTAACGTCCAACGTCAATTCAATCAATCTAATGGGCTTTAATTAATTTCTTTAAGGCGTGGGCTTCGGCAACCAAAGCCCAATCAAGGAGTAACCCCATAAGCCCAGATCAATTTAGGCCCATTAGGCCCAATTGAACTTTAAAGGTTCATTAGTCGCATTTGGGCTTTATGGTAGTGGTTTTGGGCCCAATTGGATCCAATCCATTTGGCCTAAATCCAACTTGATAAAATCAAGCCCAAAAAGCCCAATTACAACATTAGAAGCCCAAATCCAATTTAAGGCCCAATTATTAAATATACAAAATCCAATTTCATATTCAATTAATCTAAAGTGCATTTCATGATTAATCAACTAAATCAATACTTCTAAAACACCAAATTAGTCAATAATCATGTTCATTATCATCATCACATGTCCAACACATAAATGAAAAATCAATCCCATTACATGCTTTTAAAGCTCTCGGCCAAGGAAGGATTTAACATCCGATTTGGTTTCAATCCAATCAAACCCACAATCGACATTAATCAACATCCTAAATGATTTCATACACATCCAATGTTCATAAAATCAAAATCCAAGACATTTAAGGGCATACACCAATTCGGCCAACATGAGAATTTTGGGGATTTATTTTCAATTCAAAGTACAATCCAATTGACCATAAATTAACATCATCCTACATGATTCTAACATCAAATGAATCAAAAACAAAAATTCCAAGAATCCAAAATCATCCATCCACACATTCGGCCAAGTGACAAAATTGGGGAAAATTATTCCAAATCAATTTTCAACAAATTGGTCCAACCAAAATGAATTAGACATGTTATAAGCATACTCAAACAATCAATTTATTTCAAATCATGCTCAAAACAAATTTACCCAAATTTTAAGCCCTACAATTTCAATGCTTGAACCTATAGCTCTTGATGCCATTGTTGGTTTTATTCTAGGTCCCAAGATCAAACAAGCAATGAAAATCATGTGTGAATACATCAACGGAGATGCGGAATACTCACATCGATCGGTTGAGTCGATTTGAAGACGAATAAAGCCACAAAAAGCCCACTGTTTTGGCGCCCACTGCAGCAGTCCACTGCCTTCCATTTTCAGATTTTAGCTACAAAACGGAGCTCCAAGCCTTGTCCGACGGATCCCGGCTCATGGGCGAACCTCCCTACCACCTTCGCAAGACTCGTAGTGTGCTAGCACTTGCGGTTTTTGCCACAAAAACCCAACTCTTGGCTTCCCTTTGCTCACGTTTTTCTTGATGAAAAACCAGTAAGTTTTGCCCCATTTTGGGCGTGAGCTTGAAGGAGAGAAATGAGAGAGAAAATGTGTTTAACTTAATAAAATGTAAAGCAAAAATTGATTATATATATTTTCCAAAATAGATAATCAATTTTCATTTAACTTTATCAAATAAATCAAATGAATATTGGAGCCAAATCCATAAAGTTTTCCCTCCAAAATGCTTTTACACTTATGTCAAGTCCATCACTATTCACATCAAGTCACCTTAATAAAGTGACATGTTGTCAAGTCACATCACTCAAAGTGACAAGTGATTTGACGCTTGATGCGACTAATGATTTGACGCTTGATGTGACTTGCGATGCCGCACTCGAATTCGAAATACGAATACGCTCGCAATCACACTCGGGCTCGGGTTCATTAATTCCAAATTAACGATTTTTCCATCGCGTCGTAATTAAATGATTACGCCTAGCGAATTCACTATTCACGTCGCTAACGAATTAATTCTAAATTAATTCGTTCGCCCGAATTAAAATCTAATTTTAATTCCGCGTCGAAATCTAATTTCATTTAATATATCGAATATATTAATTTACCGATTAATTCCAAATTAATCATTATCTCTCTCTAGACGATATTTTATCCTAGATAAAATATCTCCGTAATTAATCCTAGATTAATTTTCTCTCTCTTCTATATAATCCCAGATTATTCAAGAGTGCGAGTTATGCGTCATCGGTGGATTATCGGGAAGCGACCCATGAGATCCCCGGATAAGTTGGCAGTAAATACGGTCGTCGTAGTATCCGAATCACGTACGTACCATGTACTACGTTCTACCAATTTACGAGACAAGGTCGACTCTTAGCAAAGCACCAAGTCTACCCAATTCTCCGGACATATCCATTTAAGAATATTAAGATCTGTATCAAGCGTAGTATACAATTGTATTGTGCATATCGGCCTAGTATCGGATAGTCACGTGCTAGGGCTGGGGCTGGATAAGTGTCTGCCCTGTCCGAAACACATATCGGATGTCTGGTACATAGTCTCTATAATCGGATATTCATGACCTGGTCACAATATCCCGATTGGATGCGCATCACTCAAGAGCACTAGTACCGTATCCTGCGTGACATCATCTCCACTATGACTGAAGTGATACTTCCGTCTTGACATCACACCCAATACACTACGACTCTCTGATAAACCCAGAAGTGGTGTACGCATAACCGGTTAAAGCCTTGTACCACCAAGACCAAAGTCTATCGATTATCGTAAGTATTAGCGATTCAAGTCTCAGGTTAAGACTATACACACCTACCTTGATTTCGGCCTCTCTCATAGACACATAGTCATAATACCAATGGGATTCCGAGGGGTCTATCCAGAGCGAAGCTGTTTCCCGTACCATCGGTGAAACACGACCTCCTATCGCACTTGCATAAGTACCCGATACTTATATATATGAGAACTATGCTGTTGTGCCCTCACAACCCACACAAGTGCAATACTAGCCTATTCCGCATTATCGATGTCCAGTCTCGATAATACTCCGGCTAGGGATATTTAATGATTAATCCTTCGGGGACTGATACTGTCTCATATCATTCTCAGTCCAGGAACTAATAACAGGGACCTCTCTTCATTTATATATCTATGGTGATCTAATCACAAATGATGAGAGTGCAATTTCCTTGTCACATAGTTAATTTGCTACAACAACACAATGATCTGTGCAAATAGTGACGCTATGGGTCATTTTGTCCAACATAATTTAGGGATGATTTGATGGGCCAAAGTGGCACAACGAGCCATCAACATATGCATATTCTTGATAGTTTCGAATCAATATATTATGGGTCGAAAAATGACACATTTAACTCAAATTATGGCCTTTAAATCCACATACAATGGTAATGTACGGGAAATTTAGGTAAATCAAATACACAACATTTATTTGAACATTTTCTGTATGGTGGAATTTAGGTTGCCTTCCCAACGCCCTTCTTTGTTTGTCACTTGCACTTAGGAGGTTTGGTATGAGTAAGGCTCCTTTAGAAAAAAAGTCTTCATAATTTGGTACTCACACACAAACACTTGTTCTAAGTATCAGAATTCAAGCATGTAATTCCCCAAACAAAAGCTTTCAAGACTTGTTGAATAATTAAGTTGGGTATTGTTTGGTAGAGAGTATTTGATTGAGAGTATAAGTTAATTTATAAATATTACAGTGAGAATATAACTAATTTTTAAGCTCACCAAGTTCTATACTAAATGCTACATTACAATCCTCTTTCACTTCTTCTCCAACCTACTGAAAATAATTGACTCAAGTTATTTATCTACAAGAACCTTAATTAATACCGCCAAAGTATGGAATCCTATCTGAACCTTAATACCGCCAATCCCTTCAAGGGTCCACCTTCAGCCTTTTCCCAATGAATAAAGCTATCACCCATATACAGCTCTTCTAATAGGGTAATTTTGATAAGACATTTGGTGCTATCACCTTAAGGCTCAAACAATTTATCAAATCTAGTAACCATAAGTGAGTCAGAATTTCAACACTCAACTGCTCAATTTTAGAACATCGAAAGAGTTGGCCAACTATTACTATATCTTTTAGTTGGCAACTATTAAAACACAATGTTTGAAGGTTAATGAGGAAACCTAGTGATGAAGGTAGTGAAGGGAAACAAATTCTAGTAAAATTCAAAACTTTGAGTTGTTTTATCCCTTTAAAAGGAAGGTATGGGATTTCCAATACTTATTAAACAACAAAAATAACTTAAGTTAGGAACATTCCAACCTCTCATAACGCTCTTGAATATTCCTATAAGATACATAAAAAGCAGTTGATCCTTTAATTATTGTCATTTTAAAACATATGCTTCTTTGTGGAAATTGATACAACTACAACATGAATGACGTCATGCATTTTAACTTCGTCTTCATTATCACCATCATCCAATAATAAGCATGAGGCTTTGAGATTGTCGGTCAACATATGCACTCTATTCCTTGCAGTTTCCAATGTGTGAACAAAAGATTACAAAGAAGATTTAAATGTTTGTTAGCATTGATTATGAATTAAAAGAAAAAAAAAATAGTAACAATATTTTAAGTAACAGAAATTTAATTACAAAAGTTAATTTGCTCATTTTTTGTTATTTAATTTTTCAGTTACAATTTGTGGGATTTAGAACAATAGTTACTTGAAAAGCTAATTAGCCTCACCATGAAGACATATAAAGAATAATTATTCACTCAAAAATCATTATGGGTTTTTACTCTTTCTTCTTGTTTCTCTCTAGAAAATCTTTTTTGATCCCTCATTCTACTTGTATTATATATCATGGAAAAGCTCTTGCTGTTAAAAATAGTCGTTCCTATTCCCAGGAGTGACCTGCACTTCTTCATCTCCATTGAAAAATCATAATCGACTTCATATTCTTTAATATCAAATCAACCAGAACCAATCTTGATATATAAATTTTCTCTGGTATGTGTATTGAAAAAAAAAGGATTGGATCAGTGTGGCCATGATACCCTAGTGTTTCATAGCCAACAGCAACAGCTTGTGCATACCATGTACAAAATGTTGTGAAAACACGATCACTATAGGAAGTATTTGAGGAAAAAATTTAAATTCGTATTATTACCACAAGGATAATACACAAGTTTTTACACAAAGAAAAACTCACAAAACCTCACACACTTCTCTCTACAATTTTTGGGATAACACTAATGGCTCAGAAAACACTCTTTTTATAGTTGGCAAACCGCGTGAACAGTGCCACGCGGTTTGCCAACTCACTGCCAACTTCCATCTTGCTTTTGGTGGAAGTGCAGTTTGGCTGGCAACATGGCTGGCAACCAACAAATCTCCCCCTCGGTGAAGATTTCACAGAAATCTGAGCCGACCATCAATCACCCAAATCGGATCCTCCAAAGGATCCTCCCCTGGCTGCATCTGAATGACTGCCTACGTACCCTGAGACGGGATCAAGCCAATCGTAGTTCTTTGTATCTGAAAAACAACATCATCTGAAAGCTATCCCGGTTTTGTCTCTGCACAACTCTAGCTTGTCTCGGGAAACCACCTTTGTTAACATGTCAGCTGGATTCTCATCTGTATGAATCTTCACTAGTCTCAGCAGTTGTTGATCCATCACTTCGCGTATCCAGTGATAGCGAATGTCAATGTGTTTCGTCCGGGCATGATACATCGAGTTTTTGCTCAAGTCCAGAGCACTCTGACTGTCGCTGTGTATCTTGTAGTCTGTTTGCTTGATCCCTAACTCTTGGAGAAACCGCTTTAGCCACAACATTTCTTTTCCTGCCTCAGCTATGGCAATGTACTCAGCCTCTGTTGTGGATAATGCGATACACTTCTGCAATCTTGACTGCCATGACACAGCTCCCCCTGCAAAAGTGTAGATGAATCCTGATGTAGATTTCCTACCATCAAGATCTCCCGCCATATCTGAATCTGTATAGCCTTCCAAGATCGGATCAGCTCCCCCATAACACAGACGAAACTTTGTTGTACCCTTCAAGTACCTGAGAATCCATTTGACTGCTTCCCAGTGTTGTTTTCCAGGATTAGAGAGAAAACGGCTCACTACACCAACTGCATGTGCAATGTCTGGCCTGGTACAAACCATTGCATACATTAGGCTTCCAACGGCTGAAGAATACGGTATTACTGACATCTCCTCTATCTCTTTCTTGGATGAGGGGCATGAACTTTTGTTCAATTTGAAATGGTGCGCTAGCGGAACGCTGACTGGTTTGGCTTTCTGTATATCGAATCTCCTGATTACCCGTTCAATATACCTCTCCTGTGAAAGCCACAACTTCTTGTTCTGTCTATCACGAACAATCTCCATTCCCAAAATCTGTTGAGCTGGTCCCAAGTCTTTCATGTCGAAAGCCTTGGAGAGTTCCTTCTTCAGCTGGTTGATCTTCGCTGCTTCTTGTCCAACAATTAACATGTCATCTACATACAGTAGAAGAACAACGAAACTTCCATCTGGAAACCTCTGGATGTATACACACTGATCTGCTTCAGTTCTTTTATAGCCTTGACCCACCATGAATGAGTCGAACTTCTTGTACCACTGCCTCGGTGCTTGCTTGAGCCCGTACAAGCTCTTTTTCAGCTTGCAAACAAGGTTTTCTTTACCTGAAACCTTGAATCCTTCTGGCTGCTCCATGTAGATTTCTTCATTCAGATCACCATGAAGAAATGCTGTTTTTACATCCATCTGTTCAAGCTCCAAATTCAACCTGGCTACCAATCCTAGGATAACTCGGATTGAAGCCATCTTTACCACTGGTGAAAAAATCTCATCAAAGTCGATCCCCTTTTTCTGTAGGAATCCTTTGACCACTAGCCTAGCCTTGTGTTTCACCACTTTCCCGCTGCCATCTTTCTTGAGCTTGAATACCCATTTGTTCTTCAGTGCTTTCATTCCATGTGGGAGCTTGACTATCTCATAAGTGTTATTTTTCTGCAGAGATTCCATCTCATCCTGCATTGCGTGCAGCCATTTGTCTTTGTCCTTATGAGATACAGCTTCGTTGAAGGTTTCTGGCTCCCCCTCATCAGTAAGCAGAATGTATTCTGATCCTGAGTATCTGGCTGAAGGAATCCGGCCTCTCTTAGATCTTCGAACTGGAGGTTCTGGCTGTCTGTTGTCATCCGGATCTGTGGATGAACTCGAAGCCTCTGATGGAGCAGGCTGAAGCTCCCCCTGCTCAATACCTCCCTCCTCCTCTGGTTCTGCTTCTGGTATGTCTTGCACCTCATCATCATCTGTGGCCACTGGTGTTGGTGCTGGGGTTGTGTCTGGATTTGCTTCGGCATTGTCGGCACTGATTTTAGAAGGCATCTTGGGCTTTTCAATGTCTTTTATTGTCTGGTCTTCAAGAAACACTACATCTCTGCTTCTGATGACCTTTCTTTCCTTCGGGTCCCATAACCTGTATCCAAATTCTTCGTCTCCATAGCCTATGAAGATGCATGGAGTAGTCCTTGCATCGAGCTTCTGTCTGAGCTCCTTGGATACATGTGCAAATGCTAAACATCCAAATATTCTGAGGTGAGAATATGAGGGATTCTTACCAGACCATGCTTTCTCCGGAATCTCGAAGTTCAACGGACCGATGGTGATCTGTTGATCAGGTAGCAGGCGGCACGAACAGCTTCTCCCCAGAATGGCTTTGGCAGCTTGGCCATACTGATCATACTTCTGACTTTCTCCATAATGGTGCGGTTCATCCTTTCAGCGACACCATTGTGTTGTGGGGTGCGTGGAACAGTCCTCTCGTGTCGAATACCATGACTTCCGCAGTAGGCATCGAACTCCCTGGAAGTGTATTCGCCTCCATTGTCTGTACGAAGGCACTTCAGTTTCTTCCCTGTTTCACGCTCAACCATGGCATGGAACAGTTTGAAATAATCCAGGACCTGATCCTTTGTTTTCAGAAAATACACCCAAACTTTCCGAGAAGCATCATCAATAAAAGTCAGAAAAAATTTGTTACCGCCCAATGAGTTCACCTCCAAGGGACCACATACATCAGAGTACACCAGACTAAGTAACTCTGATTTCTTCGTAGAAGAGAAATTAAAAGAGACTCTGTGTTGCTTACCAAATAGACAGTGATTGCAAGGATCCAGAGTAGCATTCTTGGAGACGGTGATTAGATCCTTCTTTGTCAAGGTAGACAACCCTCTTTCACTCATGTGACCGAGTCTCTGGTGCCACAGATTCTGAGAAGCCTCCCGTTCAGCTACATTTAGACTTTCTGCACAGATTTTCACATGAGTCTTATACAAAGTTCCACAGATATGTCCTCGGGCGATTACCATGGCACCTTTTATCATCCGAAAGGTACCGTTGCCGAAGTGGCTAGCATAGCCCTGTCTGTCAAGAGCTACCCCCGAGAGTAAATTGAGCCGAAGTTCTGGAACATTTCTGACCTCCTTCAGGGTTATTGTATACCCTGCATTTGTCCGCAACTGTATTTCGCCAATTCCCACTATCTGAGAAGAACTGGTATTCCCCATCTTCACTGCTCCAAAGTCTCCTGCTTTGTATGTTGTGAAGTAATCTCTGTGAGGAGTGACGTGGTAAGATGCTGCAGTATCTACAACCCACTCGACATCCTGAGTTGCGGTGTGAAGGCATGCTTCTTCCTGGCCGGAGCATATAGCTACATCCACCGTAGTAACTACTAGTGTCTCCTCATCATTCTTCTTCGGCTGGTTATTGCCTTGTCCCTGCTCCCGTTGCAGTTTCCAGCAATTTTTCTTCAAGTGGCCTTCTTTGCCACAGTGGAAGCACTTGTATGTCTTTTTCCCGTCCTTGGACCTGCCCCTGCTTTTGCTTCTGCCTCTTCTCCCACCTTGATGTTTCTCTTGTTGTCTTCCTCGTTGCTCCGAGACAAGGGCTTCTGTTTGATCTGAGCCCACGTCTTTTCTTCTGGCTTCTTCATTTGACAAGGCATCCTTTACCATAGGCATGGTAACTTTACCTCCTGGAGCGGAATTGCTGAGAGTAACCACCAATGTCTCCCAGCTATCAGGAAGGGAACTGAGTAATAAGAGGGCTTGAACTTCATCTGCCAGTTGCATGTCTACTGCAGACAACTGATTCACCAGGCTCTGGAACTCGTTGGTGTGTTCTGCAACGGAAGTTCCACTCCGTAGCTTCGTTCAAATTCACCAATCGCCTCATTATTAAGGCCTTATTCCGAGCTGTTTTAGCCTGGAACATGTCTTCCAATTTCCTCCACATTTCATAAGCATCTGTGTCCTGTGCTACGTGGTGAAAGACACTATGACCAATCCACTCCACTGCCTAATCTGACCCAAAGTTTTGCTGTTGAGTTTGTTCCAGTCATACTCCTTAACAGAATCTGGTTTCTCTCCCTTTAAACTCGATGACATCAAACAGATCTTTACAATGTAAAAAATCTATCATCCTAGGTCTCCATAGGGAGTAATTAGTGGCAGCCAACTTAATCATTGCACCATAATGAGAATCCTCCAACTCCATTTTAAGTTTTAAATTTTAAAATGGGAATACCCTAAAATCGGGACTGAATTTCACAAATCCGAGGTCACCGTTGCGTCCGGAACGGTCGAAAATGGTGGAATAGACACTTCGTTGGTCTAAATCCGACACAGGGGCTGATTTGTAAATTCCTAAAAGTTCTGGGGCAAATTGTAAATTTCAAAACTTCAGGGGGCTAAATGAAATTTACCAGGCTGCTGACGTGGCAGTGCTGACGTGGCAAGGCGGGATCGGTTTTGCTGACGTGGCAGACACGTGGCGCTGACGTGGCGGATGACGTGTCTGCTGACTGGGCGCTGACGAGGCGCTGACTGTGCGCTGACTGGGAGTGACGTGGCGATGACGTGGCGGCCACGCGGATCGTCTTCAACCTTCAGCCACACGCGCGGAGCGTGTCTGCGAGTGAGGCGCGTGACGATACCTCTGCCTGGCGCGTGCGGCGGCTGTGGACGTCGGTTCGGTCTCCGGAAAATACCACCGTGCTCGTCCCGACGTGAACTAGCTGTTGGTAACCTCAAAATGAATTTTTGACAACTTTTCCGGAACTCGAATTTTCTGAACCAAACTCCGTTCTTCGGTTTTTCGATCCCAATGGCAAACCAAAGCTCTGATACTACTTGTTGTGAAAACACGATCACTCTAGGAAGTATTTGAGGAAAAAATTTAAATTCGTATTATTACCACAAGGATAATACACAAGTTTTTACACAAAGAAAAACTCACAAAACCTCACACACTTCTCTCTACAATTTTTGGGATAACACTAATGGCTCAGAAAACACTCTTTTTATAGTTGGCAAACCGCGTGAACAGTGCCACGCGGTTTGCCAACTTCCATCTTGCTTTTGGTGGAAGTGCAGTTTGGCTGGCAACATGGCTGGCAACCAACACAAAAGCCCATCCATAACAATCTCCCATGCAAACACCACCACCATTGTTGATCATGAATAGGCTTTTCATTCCCTGTCTCGCTCAGCATCCTTAAATCTGCTTTCAGTTATTATGGCTGCAATCTGTTTGGATGAAAAGACTGATAGCATAAGGAGCACATTTTCCCTTGCTTTGGTGAATTCCATAAGCAATGCCGCTGCAAATAACAGCATTTCAAAACTTGACCTTTTGGCCTCAAGCACTTGGAAACATGTCACTTTTATTGCTGGTGTTTCTCTTATGAAATGTACCATGGAATGCATTAATGAAAAGCCAAAATAAGGAACAGGAAAATGAGAAGTTAGATGTAGAAAATGTTTTAACACCGGCAAATTTGCTTGATTATATGCTGTTTAAGCTTCAAATGTATCTATTGCTATTTAGTGCTTCATGTTGCTAGTTGATGAGTATAAAGAAGGAAACATATAGAGGCTAGCATCCGATAAAATTATTTCTGTCATAATCCAAAAATTCGATATAAATGATGTTTTCGAGCAAATAATTTTTGGGTGTGAATATACCAATTGTTTTGTGCAAAATCAATTGTGACAGATTTTTTGCTTGTTTTATCCTAGGGACGGCGGGGCTGACATACTGCTAGCATAAATTTTGGGCAGAGCCGTGAAACATCTTAAAGAGAGCGGCCTAGTCCATGACTCAAGCCAACTTCAATTTCTTGTTCCTGATGAACAGTAATATTTTTCTTATTTGTGCAAATTGTTCTAACAGATTATCTCACCCAACTGTATCACAAGCTCACTAATATGAATGTGAAGATGAAGTATGAGCTTTTTCGAAGTGTAGAGAATGTAAGATGTATAAGATTTGAAAAAAAAAATATTATTTAAAAGTGTTTGAAGCTTGTTTGTGTAATCAAAATATATGTGAAAATTATTTTTACTTTGAATAAATTTTTCCGAAAATATACCCGATAGTAAAAATGAAATCAAGCTTTAATTTAAAGACTTAAAACTGAATATGACCATTTTTTTGTTCCGAGGCCAATATGCCGATCTATATTATCGGTATGTCGATCTGACATCAAGAAATGGCTTATAAAAAAGAGATCGGTATGGAGACCGTTATGGGAACCGGTATGATTTGGTCTGGTTCCATAATGTATGAAAAATCCATATCTGACCGGTATAGGGATCGGTGTGTCTATCTCAAATCGATATGTCTGTCTCAGTAAGTTTTTGATGACCAGCCAATCATGACAGTACTCATTATTTTGGCCATAACTTTCTCAAGAAAACTCCAAATTAAGTTCCGTAACTTTCTAGATAAACTAGACACATAGAGTTATCATTTACAAAAAATTCAGCCTCATAAACTTTAAGATGAATTTTGAGGAATTTTTCTAATATGATAGGTCTGCAAAAAATGCACATCTGAATATGTTGTAGTAATATGGCTCTAGTAAAAGTTCTATTTATTGGAATTGTATTCAATTTAAACCTAGCAAACTAGAGACGCATATATATCTAATGGTATATCATTTGAAATTTAATTCTACCGTTTTCTAATTTTTCAAAACCATTTTCCGATGCACTTGGGTATTGAAATTCATTTTGCGTAAATAAAATGCAAATGATTTTTTAAGCATTCTAAGCCATTTTAAATGTAAGTGATGCAAAATGTATGATTCCTAAGAGGTTTAAAATATTTGAATAAACTCACTTACCATTAATGTTAGCTCTTAATCATCATATTTGTTTTTCATCTTGCTTTGGCTTTTTCATTGTCTTTTTGACTCTTTATCATCTTTGCTCTCTTGATCATCTTGTAGCTGATTTTGGCTTTTCATCAATATTTTGGCTTCATCATCACCTTTTTGCTTCTTTGGCCTCATCGAACTTAATTCGCTAATATTTAGATGTTTGGACATCGTCGAAATCAAGTTGCTAATATTGATATTCTTTACCAAAGTCTTCATGTCTTTGAGCCTTTTTCCTTCATTGGTATCATCAAAATCATGGTACTAACACCCCCATTGAATAAATCTTTCACACATAGATAGTTCTTCTAACATAGATAATTTTGATAAGACATTTGGTGCTATCACCTTAAGGCTCAAAAAATTTATCAAATTTAGTAATCGTAAGTGGGTCAGTATTCAATTTCAGCATGCAGCTACTAAATTTTAGAACCTCGAAAGTGCTCGCCAACTATTACTGTATCTTTTAGTTGGCAACTATTAAAACACAATGTTTGAAGCTTAATGAGGAAACCAAGTGACAAGATCCTTATCAGATCTTTCTAAGATAATATAAGTAGCATGAGCTATGCAGTCATTATCTGATCTTTCTGTTGGATTTAAATGTATGTTGTAAGAGAGTTTGGAATGTAGAAGAATATAAAAGGATATGAATTTGCTTAATTTTTATTGATATGAAGCGCTATTTTTATTAGCTTGTGATAATAAAAGTTGATTAACTTTATGCTAAAATCAAGGAACTGTTACATTACATTATCTTAACTAACAAATCAAATATCAAATAATAAAAACAAGTTTATTCTAGGCTATCTATTAGCAACTAACTTCCTGAAAATATTTCAGATATTTTGCACCTTATATGCCAATATCTCAACACTCCTCATTAGCATTAAAGTGGCAAACTTGTTGTTGTGCTAGAACTTCTTCTCTGATATCAGAAGGAAGTGCTACAAGAAATTCTGGGCCAATATCTCCAGCATTCTCACTAAGTCCATTATCCCTCCCAAACGGCCGATCCTCACCGTCAATTTCTCCACTCCCCGGATCATCCTCTCCGTCCGACTCATCATCCTCCTCTTCGTCATCAGACTCTGGTCTCTCGTTCTCCTCTGCATCCATAGATCAAGAGACACGAGCCGAAGCTGAGCCAACAGCGCCAGATCTTCAATATACTGGATCCGATTGTTTAGACAAATCAAGGTCGCGAAGGTTATCCAAGCCGGCTTGGACAAGAAACTTGAGGCCACCGGCTATACGGTTGTCGGACATGATAAGTTTCTGAAGATTCTTAAGCCGTGGAAACTACTCAAGCGATGAAACTCATACGTTGGCGATCGAATCTCTCCAAAATGGTCGGTGGAGGCAGCCGGTCTTGCACACACTTAACGGCGCCGTCTAATGTTAGGGTTCGAGCCGCGCCGCTTTTTGTTTGACCGTCTAATACTGTCTCCACGGCCCTCTCCCAGAGCTCATCCATAAATTCGAAACCCGATATCTCAGAACTTGTGAGGCATAACAGTAGTCTGACACTCTATGTTGGATTTGTAATTTATTCACTTCTGAAATCGTATAACACTAATTTTTTTTCTTTTTCGGTGTGTATGGTCTCTGTGTTATTTTTCGCATGAAGAGGAAAAAACACGATCGAACCGATTTTCTTTCATTTTCTCCATCCATTCTGCTGTTGAACTCCATACCGACCGGTGATTTCCGCCTTCTGCCATGGTCTATTACGCGAGCTGTTTTTTTGTTGGAGTCCCCACAGACGGCGCCAACTGTTGACGACTGATTTTGGTCTCAGGGTAATATGGGATTTTACCTCCGAGATAATCGTCCTTCAATAGTGAATTTGTTTGGTTATGGGGGACCAAAAGCAAACTTAGCAAAATACAGATAAATACACCAATCGACAAGGAGATTTAACGTGGTTCGGCGGATTTTGGTCCGACCTACGTCTACGGGCACAAACTGAATAATGCTTTTATTACCGAGATATGCTTCTCTGATATCTCTTGTGTTTTACAGGTTTCACAATAATGATTCTCTCCCAAGCAGGGAATTACCCTTCTATCCTCGTCTTGCTGCTTTAAATATCATAGTGCCTGAAAACACCATCAACAATTTTATTTTTGTTTAAAGTAATAAAAAATTTGTAATTTTATGTTTAATATCAACAATTTTTTTTGTTATAATTCCTTTTTTGATTAATTTTTAATAAATATAATATTATTTCTAATAATTTATAAATAAATATATTATAATTTAGAAATAAGTTACTTTAAATTAAAAATAAATTATTGTAAATTATAATGAATACTAATTATTTTTTTAAAATTTTGACTTTACCAAATTGGCGTCTCTAAATATTAATATTTATCGACGATAAGAGTTAAAATTTCGTTGATAAAAGTTAACTTTTAGATTCCCAAAATATTGTGGCCCCTAAAAGTTATTTTTAGTGTCGCTTTAGCGACGCCATTGTGGTTAGCAACACTAATAGTCATTGGCTTCAGAGTTTTGTGTCGCCGTTCGGCGTTGCTAAAAGTTTTTGCGTCGTTGCAGATGACTATAGCGATGCTAAAGAGTCATATTTTGTAAAATTTAAAGAGTAATTTAGGGATGATTTGATGGGCCAAAGTGGCACAGCGAGCCATCAACATATGCATATTCTTGATAGTTTCGAATCAATTTATTATGGGTCGAAAAATGACACATTTAACTCAAAGTATGGCCTTTAAATCCACATACAATGGTAATGTACGGGAAATTTAGGTAAATCAAATAACACATAGCATTTATTTGAACATTTTATGTATGGTGGAATTTAGGTTGCCTTCCCAACGCTCTTCTTTGTTTGTCACTTGCACTTAGGAGGTTTGGTATGAGTAAGGCTCCTTTAGAAAAAAAGTCTTCATAATTTGATAGTCACACACAAAAACTTGTTCTAAGTATCAGAATTCAAGAATGTAATTCCCCAAACAAAAACTTTCAAGACTTGTTGAATAACTAAGTTAGGTACTGTTTGGTAGAGAATATTTGATTGAGAGGATAAGCTAATTTATAAATATTACAGTGAGAATATAAATTAATTTTTAAGCTCACCAAGCTCTATACTAAATGCTACATTACAATCCTCTCTTTCACTTCTTCTCCGACCTACTGAAAATAATTGACTCAAGTTATTCATCTACAAGAACCTTAATTAATACCGCCAATCCCTTCAAGTGTCCACCTTCAGCCTTTTCCCATTTAATAAAGCTATCACCCATATACAGCTCTTGTAATAGAGATAATTTTGATAAGACATTTTGTGCTATCACCTTAAGGCTCAAACAATTTATCAAATATAGTAACCATAAGTGAGTCAGTTGTCCAATTTCAACACACAACTGCTCAATTTTAATATCTTGAAAGAGTTGGCCAACTATTACTATATCTTTTAGTTGGCAACTATTAAAACACAATGTTTGAAGGTTAATGAGGAAACCTAGTGATGAAAGTAGTGAAGGGAAACAAATTCTAGTAAAATTCAAAACTTTGAGTTATTTTATCCCTTTCAAAAAGAAGGTATGGGATTTCCAATACTTATTAAACAACAAAAATAACTTAAGTTAGCGACATTCTAACCTCTCAGAACGCTCTTGAATATTCCTATAAGATACATAAAAAGCAATTGAACCTTTAATTATTGTCATTTTAAATCATATGCTTCTTTGTGGGAATTGATAGAACTACAACATGAATGACGTCATGCATTTGTGGGATTTAAAACAATAATTACTTGAAAAGCTAATTAGCCTCACCATGAAGACATATAAAGAATAATAATTCACTCATGAAGTCAGGGTTTATCATCAATAGAGAAAAATCCTTATGGGTTCTTACTCTTTCTTCTTGTTTCTCTCCAGAAAATCTTTTTTGACCCCTCATTCTACTTGTATTATATATCATGGAAAAGCTCCTGCTGTTAAAAATGGTCGTTCCTATTCCCTGGAGCAACCTGACCTTCTTAATCTCCATTGAACAATCATAATCGACTTGACATTCTTTAATATCAAGGAAACCAGAACCAATCTTGATATATAAATTTTTTCTGAGTATGTGTATTGAAAAAAAAAAGGATTGGATCAGTGTGGCCATGATACCCCTAGTGTTTCATACCCAACAGCAACAGCTTGTGCATACCATGTACAAAAGCCCATCGACAACAATCTCCCATGCAACACCACCACCATTGTTGATCATGAATCGGCTTTTAATTCCCTGTCTCGCTCAGCATCCTTAAATCTACTTTCAGTTATTATGGCTGCAATCCGTTTGGATGACAAGACTAATAGCGTAAGGAGCACACTTTCCATTGCTTTGGTGGATTCCATAAGCAATGCCGCTACAAATAACAGCATTTCAAAACTTGACCTTTTGGCCTCAAGCACTTGGAAACATGGAATGCATAATGAAAAGCCAAAATAAGGAACAGGAAAAATGAGAAGTTAGGAAGTAGAAAATGTTTTAACACTTGCAAATTTGCTTGATTATTGTTGGTAGATGAAAATCCCCACCATAGGACGAAGTCGCCCTAGGACGAAAGGAAGAACGAAAGGGAGAAGGACGATGGGCCGAAGAGCGACGAAGGGCTTGGAGCGACCGAACCAATGGTTAGGGCGAAAACCCATGATGCGGTTACTTCCACGATCGCAGCAGTTGGGCAGTTTTCCCTCCATAATCAAGCAGTTGAGACACACAGCTCAACGATTGGAGACACGATCCAGCAGCTGCAAGGAGATACTGGAACTGCCCAAGCAGTTGACAAGCCTCGCTATAAAAGCCAACCGACACTAAGAGAAAAAGTCCCGATCAAATGAAGACTCAAATGAGCATATTTTTATTTTTCATTTCGTAGATTGTAATCTTAGGACTGTAACTTGTGTGTTTGTGCCCCTTGGAGGCTTATTCACT
Source organism: Zanthoxylum bungeanum (assembly GCA_019454045.1). NCBI lineage: Eukaryota > Viridiplantae > Streptophyta > Magnoliopsida > Sapindales > Rutaceae > Zanthoxylum > Zanthoxylum bungeanum. The sequence goes on from SKCR01003456.1 coordinate 154,930, forward strand.
CAATCAAACACCCCTTGCTGGGACTTTGTCTCTGGAGGTTTGAACCTTACACGCTCTTCTTTCTTCACGCATAAAAATTGTGCAAACGGTTTTTGGCGACCACAGTGGGAGAATTGGTGTAAAAGGAGTGGAGATGCCTCCGAAAAGAAACACTCAGACTGGCTCTACTGCGGAGGAAGGAGGACTGGAGCAAACCAACCAGCCCAACGTTCCAGCCATAATGGGTCAATTCGAGGGTCTAGCAGATGCCAGCCGGTACGAATCTATGAGGGAGCTCAGCCCTAATGCGGTGCGCGCATTATTCGGCGAATTCACACAGGATGTCGTCGAACAGGTTAGGCTTCAAAATGCGCATGTCATAGACAAATTTGTATCAACTAGCAATTCACATTACGAAAATATGGCCGAACATCTAAGCTCGATAAATGAATTGATGGCCAGATTTGTAAACGACGGGACAGCGCTGCCAAGGACTACGCCCCATCCTGCAGCAAGCAGTCAGAAAGCTGGTCCTAGTAATGCTCCTCCACAAGGGACCAACATCCCTACGGTTCCTAGGGGAGGAACAAGCCCTGGAGGGAATGGCCCACAATTGGGGCCAAATATTCACCAAGGGCGAAATATGGCACAACACAAAGTGGTGATGCCTCAGGGCAACCAAGCGTATCAGAGGCAGAATCACGATCGGGTCCCACTTTTGAGAGGGTCGTAGCCGCCGCCCATAGCTGTGCCATTTAATGGAAACGATATGCTAAGAGAATAGATGGTCCTTCAAAACCAATTCGGCCTAGGCATACGGCCAATTCGGCCAAGATATCGGAATCTGTATCCTGATTGGTCGATGTGGCTTATCTCTGGCCTAGAAACTACAAAATACCAGATTTTTCCCTCTTCCCGGGGTCTGAGGAAGTTTCTACCATGGAACACATAGGACGATTTACCCTTCAGTGTGGGGAAGTCAATGATTTCCACAGACTAAGGTTATTTCACGGCTCATTATCGGGAGTAGCCTTCTCTTGGTATGTTAGCCTGCCGGCCAATTCAGAGAAAAGTTGGCAGTAAATGGAGCAATTGTTCCATGCACAATTTTACAAGGCCGAATCTAAAGTGGTCTTAGCCGATTTGGCAAACTTAAGGCAATTGCCCGGAGAGTGGGCTGAAATGTTTTTACAAAGGTTTAAGGTAGCCTGAGGCCGATGTTACGTGCCTTTGCCCGAAAAGGAATTCGTGAGAATCGCTCAAGGATGCCTGAATCTCGATCTAAAGAAGAAGTTTCAGGATCGCGAGTTTTGAGACCTTCCCCATCTCACCACCAGTGTGGTGCGTTATGAGCAATTATTACGAGAAGAGAAGCAAATGAAAAATTCGAGCAAATTGACATATTATAGAAACATCGACTATGAGGTGGGCGAAGTGGACGCCGACTCGGTCGATTTATGCTTGACCGAATTGGTGAAGGGGAAGCCTTATGTCTGCAAAGCATGGGCGGAACCCCAAGCAAGTGAAAAGAATGATAAAAAAGGCATGAACTTCTCATTCGACATTACTAAAGTCGATGCTATATTTGACCAGTTATACGAGGACAAGCAGATTGGCTTAAGCGACCGACACACGTTTCCAACAGCCGAGCAAATCGACAGTAAGAAATATTGTAAATGGCACAATGCATGGTCTCATACAACTAACAATTGCCTTGTTTTTCGTAATTTCTTGTAGGATGCCATAGAGTCTGGAAGAATTACGTTCGAGAAGAAGATGGCAGTAGACAGCAACCCCTTCCCAAAATCGGTGGAGTTGAATATGATCAATCCAGACCTTGCTAAAATGGACTTACCGAAAGTCAAATTGGTGCTGGATGAAGGACAGCACTGCCGCCGCCCAAGCGTTCTGGAAAGAATCAAGGCACTTGCAGAACAAGGAAACGAGAAGAACATTTGTGTTCGGTGCAAGAACAACATGAAGTGGAAGAAAGAGTTGGAGGAGACTTGCGATAGGCCTGCGAAGAGAGAATTGTCATGGCAGCCACGAACCTTCGCTCCAAGGTTCTATGGGGAGAATTTGAACTTCGTCCAAAACGTAAGGACATTTAGGCCGAAAATTCATCGGCCCAATGTTTGGCATTCATACCGAAAGCCACACCCAGGACAACGAGCAAACATGAATTATCCCCCTATGGACGAAATGACAAGGACACAGTTGATGAGGCACCAAAGAAACTATGGCTATCTGATGCGCTGACAAGACGAAGCAAAGGCCACCACAGGCCGTGGTCCTCGCATCACAGGAAAAGCCGAGGTAAATAAAAAAGAGAATAACAGTAAAGAAGGAACTGAGACGAATTATGGTGAACGCACCAAATTCGGCAGGCGGAAGCAGGATGAAACAGATGATGAGGAGCCGCCTATCATCATTCAATTCGGTAGTTTGCCGCCAGTTGTGGCTAATCATTACTTGTTGCCCGGGAAATTCAAGGGGGATAATAGTGGGGAAGCTAGAACAAGTGAGGATGTCTACGAGGGTGACGAAACCGAATTTGCAGCACTCTCGATAACAGATAGAGAGGCTTCAGATGAGGAGATGACCGACATAGAAGAAGAAATAGACATCAAGACCGAATCAAGGAGAAGGAGAATTTCACAGAGTCGGTTTCTCAGGGAATTATATGAAGCTGAAAACCCTGCAGTCGGGACACTGGGGGAGGATTTGGGACGACACCCATTCCTTGTTCTGTATGGGACACCTAAGATAAAGCGGGCCATCACCAGAGCCGAAAAACGAAGACTGACCATCAATCATGTCTCTCAGGAAGCACCCGCCACACTGCCGCTTTCCGAATGGGACACAGAAGGGGAATCACCTCAAAGTAACCATGAGGGCGATCAGGCGATGGAAATTGGCCTGTTAGGGAAAGTAGTTTTCCCGAAGCCACCAGCTCAAATGAAAAAGCATCTGCGACCACTGTACATAAAGGCGAAGGCTAATGGGATCCCCGTCTCCAAAGTGCTAATTGATAACGGGGCAGCCATCAATGCAAGACTAGTTAAGATGCTGGGGCGTTTGGCCAAATATGAAGAAGATCTCCTCCCCACAGAGGTAGTACTCACTAGCTTTAACAGATGAGCGACGACGGTAAAATGGATTATCCTATTGGACCTGCAGGTCGGAAGTACTACAAAGACAGTAGTATTCTTCGTCATAGATGGGCCGACCACATACAATATGCTCCTGGGACGAGATTGGATACACGACAGCCGATGCATCCCTTCATCCCTCCACCAATGTCTGGTTTTCTGGAACCAAAGGGACGAAGTAGAGATAGTGCATGCCGACAATAAGCCTTTCGCTGCAGAGATAAATTCGGCCGAGTACTTCATGTACAAAGGGAATTATGGGCCGATCAGAGTTTTGAACGAATGAGAAAGTCCGACCATTGTGGCTCAGAATGATGAGCCGTACCTCGTAGGGTTGCTAGACAATTTGTTCGCAAAAACGAGACCAACCACAGTGGTCCTTGGTGAACCAACACTCAGCGGTTCGAATAGGGTACGGCCAGAATAAGGAGCAAGCCGCCCTTGCGGCCTCCAAGGCCAGTTTATTGGCCTATGTAAGGGAACGAAGAAATGAGGATGAATCACATGCCGCCATTTCGGCCTTAAGAGGAAAATTGTTGGCACACCAGATAGAAGACAAAGTAAATGAACTATATGGAATAGACTGCTTGATGGAGGGAGAAGAATCAATGGAAGAAGAGTACGCTCTGAATGGACGATGCAAAACAAACATATCAAGAGGACAAGATGCTTTGGATGAGGTAAACCTGAGGGACGAGCACGATAGGCGCATAACTTACGTCAGCAAAGAACTGGAGCCCCAGGTACGCGAAAAGCTGCTTTGTTTGTTGCGAGAATACAAAGATTGTTTTGCGTGGGATTACAATGAGATGTCTGGTTTAGAAATGACGTCGGTGAAGCATATGCTACCTATCATGCCAAGCCACAGGCCTCATAAGCAACCTCCCTGGAGGTTTGTGTCTAATGTCATGTCTGATATTAAGGAAGAAGTTGAACGACTGTTAGAGGCGAAATTCACCAGAACGACCAGATATGTGGAATGATTGTCAAATATTATCCCAGTTAGAAAAAAGAATGGAAAGATAAGAATCTGTATAGACTTTAGGAATTTGAACCTAGCAACGCCAAAGGACCAATACCCAATGCCGACGGTCGATTCCCTAGTGGATTCCACGGCAGGGTATCAAGTGTACTCATTTATAGATGGGTATACGGGCTACAATCAGATATACATCACCGAAGACGATGTGTATAAAACAGCCTTTAGATCCCTAGGCTCTTTGGGATGTTATGGATGCGTAGTAATGCCATTCGGCCTAAAAAACGCTGGCGCCACATATCAGCGGGCCATGAATCTGATCTTTCACGACATGATTGGTGAGTTTGTAGAAGTATATGTGGACGATATAGTGGCTAAGTCTGTGACCACGGATGAGCATTTTGGCCATTTAGCATTGGCCTTTGAGCGAATGAGAAAGTTCAAACTAAAGCTAAACCCGGCCAAGTGTGCTTTTGGTGTATGCGCAGAAAATTTCCTAGGGTTTCTAGTGCACCAATGGGGAATCGAGATTGACACCAACAAATCTCGAGCGATCACTGAAGCTATTCCACCCCGAAATAAAAAAGAGTTGCAGAAGGTAAAAGTGAGAATGATTAGGGTGAACCCTTATATAACGGGTGAAGAACAGGCGCCACCATACGAATCATTGAAAAATGAAAGCAGCGGGAAAATAGAAAAGAACGAAAGGTTGCCCTAGATAGATGTTCAAACACAATTCGCTGTGAAGATGACGTGCAGCGGAAGGAAACACGGAAGTGACATAAAAAATGGCTCTTAAATGGGCCTCATGATTAAACATATAGGAAAGGGCCGCGCATTTATTGCAGACATGATGGGTTCACATAGGACTCTAAAGGGCGGCCCGACAGACTATAGAGCGAAGAACCTAACTCTGAACTTACTTCGCCCAACTTCGTCACTTCGGCCTCTAGCTGATCGGCCAAACTCAAAGCCTTAACATCGACCTCCAGGATCGGCTAAAGACAACTGTCGGCACTACACTTTACAAAGGCATCGCCCAGGCTCTCTCCACTATTAACGCAAACAGGGAGGTTCAGACTGATATGACAAGACCCTCAGGCCGCAGACTCACTTTGGGCAGAGGAACAGACTTTGGGAAGAGAGCCCCTCCAATTAATCGGACAGCACGTGGAAAGACCCTTCACGTGATAACAGTACCGGAATATGTAACAAGGGAAGGTGAAAAGGCAAGGCTTCACAACTACTTATTTAAAGGGACCTTATTAACCAAACTCTCCATAGCCAAACAGAGCCCTGAAAATGAGAAAGAAAAGATCAGAACAAAGTTGGGAAGAGGAAAAACTCTGCATGAGACATAGGCCACCAGAGGTGAAAGCTTCTCCTTAGTGAGGTGGGAAATGGAATATAAAAAGGCTCGCTAACGGCCATCCACACGGCATAAGGTGTGAAATGAAATGTAAAGTTATGGATGGGCTGTATCCGTTAGCGAAAAATTATCCGGGGTCCTCGGTGCGAAAGATAATGTGCCTCCTAAGTTGCAAATGGGTTGTGCTCATTAATAACAGCTGGCCTGAGCTTCTCTACGCGTAGCATGCTGCTTACTTGGGATCTCGACCCCTGTAGACTGAGGGTTGGCCAAATAATGACTGAGGGATTGACCATATAACAGGTGACCATATAAGTTTCTACCATGCCAATCTATACGCCGTTCGTCTTCTCCGACCGAAAATTCACCCCTCAGATTCTATTGACTGAGGGATTACCCGACCAGTGGGCCGATCAAAGGCAGAAGGAGATGCCTCTATTCCCTTTTTTTCTTCGCTCAGAAAATCTCTCCTACAGGTTCTCTGGGCTGAAGGATGGGCCGGGTATCATCTCTCAATTGGCGTAGCGGTCTTCCCTAAAGCGAGGAAACAACGAACCGGGATGGAAGGCCGAAAAGAAAATTCACCTCGATCTTCACTCCCAGTTGAATCAAGGTAAATTTGGGGGACAATTATTGGTAGATGAAAATCCCCACCATAGGACGAAAGGAAGAACGAAAGGGAGAAGGATGATGGGCCGAAGAGCGACGAAGGGCTTGGAGCGACTGAACCAATGGTTAGGGCGAAAACCCATGATGCGGTTTTTTCCACGATCGCAGCAGTTGGGCAGTTTTCCCTCCACAATCAAGAAGTTGAGACACACAGCTCAACGATTGGAGACACGATCCAGCAGCTGCAAGGAGATACTGAAACTGCCCAAGCAGTTGACAAGCCTCGCTATAAAAGTCAACCGACCCTAAGAGAAAAACCCCCGATCAAATGAAGACTCAAATGAGCATATTTTTATTTTTCATTTCGTAGATTGTAATCTTAGGACTGTAACTTGTGTGCTTGCGCCCCTTGGAGGTTTATTCACTCAATCAGACACCCATTACTGGGACTTTGTCTCAGGAGGTTTGAACCTTACACGCTCTTCTTTCTTCACGCATAAAAATTGCGCAAACAATTATATGTTGTTTAAGCTTCAAATGTATCTATTGTTATTTAGTGCTTCATGTTGCTAGTTGATGAGTATAAATAAGGAAACATATAGAGGCTAGTATCCGATAAAATTATTTGTCATAATCCAAAAATTCGATATAAATGATGTTTCCGAGCAAATAATTTTTGGGTGTGAGTATACCAATCGTTTTTGTGCAAAATCAATTGGGACGGATTTTTCTGGGGTTGTTTTATCCTAGGGATGGCGGGGCTGACATACTGCTAGCATAAATGTTAGGCAAAGACGGGAAACGTCTTAAAGAGAGCGACATAATCTGTGACTCAAGCCAACTTCAATTTTTATGTTCATGGTGAAGAATAATATTTTCTTATTTGTGCAAATTGTTCTAACAGAGTATCTCACCCAACTGTATCACAAGCTCACTAATATGAATGTGAAGATGAAGTATGAGCTTTTTCAAATTGTAGAGAATGTAAGATGTAGAAGATTTGAAAAAAAAATTATTTAAAAGTGTTTGAAGCTTGTTTGTGTAATCAAAATATATGTGAAAATTATTTTTACTTTGATTAAATTTTTCCCAAAATATACCCGATAGTAAATTGAAATCAAGCTTTAATTTATAGACTTAAAACTGAATATGACCATTTTTTTTGTTCCGAGGCCAGTATGTCGATCTATATTATCGGTATGTCAATCTGACATCAAGAAATTACTTATAAAAAACATATCGGTATGGAGATCGTTATGGGAACCGGTATGATTTGGCCCGGTTCCAGAATGTATGAAAAATTCATATCTGACCGGTATAGGGGTCGGTGTGCCTATCTCAAACCGATATGTCTGTCTCAGTAAGTTTTTGATGACCAGCCAATCATGACAGTACTCAGTATTTTGGCCATAGCTTTCTCTAGAAAACTCCAAATTAAGTTCCGTAACTTTCTAGATAAACTAGACACATAGAGTTACCGTCTACAAAAAAGTCAGCCTCATAAACTTTAAGATGAATTTTGTGAAAATTTTCTAATATGATAGGTCTGCAAAAAATGCACATCTGAATATGTTGTAGTAATATGGCTCTAGCAAAAGTTCTATATATTGGAATTGTATTCAATTTGAAGCTAGCAAACTAGAGACGCATATATATCTAACGGTATATCATTTGAAATTTAATTCAACTGTTTTCTAATTTTTCAAAACCATTTTCCGATGCACTTGCGCATTGAAATTCATTTTGCGCAAATAAAATGCAAATGATTTTTTAAGCATTCTAAGCCATTTTAAATGTAAGTGATGCAAAATGTATGATTCCTAAGAGGTTTAAAATATTTGAATAAATTCACTTACCATTAATGTTAGCTCTTAATCATCATATTTGTTTTTCATCTTGCTTTGGCTTTTTCATTGTCTTTTTTACTCTTTATCATCTTTGCTCTCTTGATCATCTTGTAGCTAATTTTGGCTTTTCATCAATATTTTGGCTTCATCATCACCTTTTTGCTTCTTTGGCCTCATCAAACTTAATTCATTAATATTTAGATGTTTGGACACCGTCGAAATCAAGTTGCTAATATTGATCTTCTTTGCCAAAGTCTTCATGTCTTTGAGCCTTTTTCCTTCATTGGTATCGTCAAAATCATGATACTAACACCCCTATTGAATAAATCTTCACATATAGATAGTTCTTCTAACAGAGATGGTTTTGATAAGACATTTGGTGCTATCACCTTAAGGCTCAAACAATTTATCAAATCTAGTAATCGTAAGTGAGTCAGTGTTCAGCATGCATCTACTAAATTTTAGAACCTCGAAAGTGCTGGCCAACTATTACTATATCTTTTAGTTGGCAACTATTAAAACACAATGTTTGAAGCTTAATGAGGAAACCAAGTTGATGAGTGGTATTTATATCACTATTTCACACTCATTTAACCTGCTATTTTGTTAGTTTCTTGAGTTTTATAAACGTTTTGATGTGTTTTTGTTTATTTTGCAGATAAAAATAATATTTGGACTTAATGGAATCAACTCGAGGCTAAAACGATGAAATTCGGAGGAAAAATTATCAAAAACAAAATTTTACTATACGCGTCACGAAGTGTTGTCCGAAATTCCATTTTTGCCAAGTTTCGTATTTTGGCCATAACTTTTTCATCCGGTATCCAATTGAGCTGATTTAAGTTGCAGATTGAAGAAGACTCGAAGATCTACAACTTTGAAAGTCAAAATAATTTCGAATTCTGAATTTTTCATGGCCGAAATGATGAACAATACAGTATATTTTGTGTAACTACTATAGTCATTTACAAAATATAAAATAAAATTAATAAAATAAAAAAATAAAAATTGTCAAACTTCCACCAAACATGCTTGCATTTTTGGTGCCATGTTTGATGTCATGTTTGGTGCCATGTTTGATGCCATGTCTTGTGGCATATTTGGTGGAGTGTTTGGTGGAGCAATTCGTGGAGCAATCGGTGGAGAAATTGGTGGAAGTCTTTAGGTTTTTCTATAAATACCAATCCATTTCATTTGTAATTCTCATGCTTTCCTTAGGTTTTTGTAAGGAATTTAAGGATTGCATCTTGTGTGTTTATTTTTAGTAATTTAATTTATGCATTTTTATTTTCAGTAATAGTAGTAGTTCTTCTTCTTATTCTATTTTCTTTTATGTTTAGTAGTTAGATTTCCGCTGTGGGAAGGGTGAAGCTTTTATTATTTTAATTTAGATTAATCTCCCTTAATTATAATATAGAAATTAAAATTCAAACTAAAAGGAATTACCGCCTTAATGGATGGTTTTATTTATTTGGCATAATGTGATACCGCCTATATGGCTGGTCTTTAGGTGACAGATAATTACCGCCTATATGGCTGGGTTATGTTCAAATGATGATACCGCCTTTTATGGCTAGTTGGACTTAATTTAAATCTGACTTAATAAGGAATACCGCCTATATGGCTGGTTGGAAATATCACTTATAAATTTCATATCATAATAAGGAGATTTCTAAATTAGAAGTAGTAAAGCTGGATCCCCAACCCCGGCATTTTATTTTTATTCTAAGGAAGTGATGAAACACAAAATCCATACTTAATAATTGATTTTCTTTTTATGGGTAGTTCTTTAGTTTGTTTATTGAGTCTTAAGCTTAATGCTTCTTGTTAACTGGCCATTAATAAGATTGATGGGGTAAACTTAAAATGAACTAGACATAGGGATTTTAGGTTTCAGCCTTAGATTCAATAGCTCACGATCTTCCTTGAGGATAGATAACCCTTTAATAAATTTCCTTACAGGATAGGAATATACATGTTGGGCGTGGGTAGCCATAATTGGAACTTGGTCTTAATGAATCCAGGTAATGTGGTTGACATAGGAATATGGTTCAATTGGGTTATACTGGGTATTTGCGTCTGACCATCGGAAGAGGCTTTTGCATATTATCGTGTTCCAGGTTAGCAAATTAATTTATTACACATAAATAAGATAGTCAATTCATCTTTTTAATAATATTGTGTGGAGTCACGACCCTAAATCTTTTGAGTCTTTTATTTATTTTATGGTATTTTCTTTTGTGTCTTTTATTTATTTTATTAGCAAATCCACATTCAACCAACCAAAAGCAATCAATTCACTTCCCCTCAATTAGATACCTGTAAATAAATAGATTCAATAATAGTAACAACAGTAGGAATTAAGTCATCGTGGGATCGATATTTTTATACTACTTGAATGATACGTGCAATTGCGTTATACGCGTGTGAATGCACCGGTCACAAGTGACAAGATCCTTATCAGATCTTTCTAAGATAATATAAGTAGCATGAGCTATGTAGTCATTATCTGATCTTTCTGTTGGATTTAAAGGTATGTTGTAAGAGAGTTTGGAATGCAGAAGAATATAAAAGGATATGAATTGGCTTAATTTTTATTGATATGAAGAAAGCTATTTATATTAGCTTGTGATAATAAAATTTGCTTAACTTTATGCTAAAATCAAGGAACTATTACATCACATTATCTTAACTAACAAATCAAATATCAAATAATGAAAACAAGTTTATTCTAGGCTATTTATTAGCAACTAACTTCCTAAAAATATTCCAGATATTTTGCACCTTATATGCCAATATCTCAACACTCCTCATTAGCATTAAAGTGGCAAACACTTATTTTTTCTTTAGCCTTTCAAATATTTCCTTTGGCAATGGCTTGGTGAATATATCTGCTAGATGGTCTTCAGAAGAACAATGAATAAGGACCACTTCATTAGATTGCTGAACTTCTCTAATAAAATGATACTTGATTCTAATATGCTTTATTCGACCATGGAATACTGGATTTCTTGATATAGAGACTGCAGATATATTGTTCACAAAAAATTTTAGTTGCCTTAACTTGATCATGTCCCAAATCAATCAATAGTTTCCTTAACCAAATAGCTTGATTCACAACTGATGTGAAAAAAAGAATCGACCGCTCGAGTATTACACCGATTGCATGACCTCCCGCTAACCCGAGCGAGCATTCAAATATTTGTCCTACATTCATCCGTGAGGGTACTCCTAATGGGCATTATAAGGTCGCAATTGCACATAGCGAGCAAGTTCAAATTGACGTAACCTGAAACCTATTAGTCCACCGGGATGTGATATGGTTCCGAAGGATGAACTGGATATGGATAGTTCTAATAAGATTTCATTCTTAAATGAAGTGGAAGCGAGAATGTCGGCTTGAGTAACGCAAATATTGGTGAGAATCCAATGCCTCGAAAACCCAAGGGTAACCGTTATGAGTCTATTGTATATACTTATAGTATATATACATAGATGGATAGATCTATCTTATTCGCCTCGTGACTCTTTCAAATTTATTTATTTCAACTACATCAAATGATCTTTCCATATGAATTTTTAAGATTAAGTAATAATAGCATGGCACTTCGAATTCGATATGAAAATTGTTAGCAAAGTCATAAGACCATGTATGGGGGCTGACGCCTGCCCAGATATTGTTATTCATGATATTGATCACATTCGCTATCATCGAAATGTAATTGATCCCATTAATAATGAATAAACTCCCTTCGTTGAAACCAGATTGTGAATACCATTTGCTAATCCCGATTTTACTTTTTTATGTGTTATCACATCCATTTTCCTTCAATTTTTTAAAGTCCTGGGTAAGATCGGTTCAAGATCATGGGATCCTTTTCTATCAGATAGGAAGGGCTGTTGCACACAAATGCCATAAAAGGGCCAAGCCATAACAGATGGGAAGCTATACGACTCAACTCTAACATAATGACTCTGATATAGCTGGCAATCGTTTGATGAGAAATAAAAAGGAATATCAAAAATTCGAGTGGCTGAAGTTGAAGCCGTCATTTTTTTTAAAAGAGGAAGTGGGGGAGAAATGGCAAGAAGATATTGGAACATCCATTTGGAAGAAAAGACATTGCTTTTGCTAATTCGAATTGAAGGGTGATATAAAATCGGCCTATTTCTGACATCATATCGATTGTTAGCGCATTCATCATAGTTAGAAGCTCCAGCTCCGTATCAAGTCGTATAACTTCCTATCTGTTATGGCTTGGCCCTTTTATGGGGGATATTGGAGCATAGATAGAGCGAGCAAGTTCAAATTGACGTAACATGAAACCTATTAGTCCGAAAGCACCGTGGAGAGCAACAAAAATCCTGTATAAAACCCGAGCTACGAGCAAATAGAAATCCTTTTTAGAGTATCTTTTCATGAAATTTTTTTGTTCTGCCCCAAGAATTCAAACTTGGTTTTGTGTCAATTGAACCCGTGCATTGATGGGTGGTGAGGTCCCATATTGACTATCATAAATTCATTTTCTGTAGCTAGTATACTCATAGGTTTTTCCTCGATTCATTCTTACATACTGCCAGCTGGATTAATGGATCGTTTAATTGGAAATTTTTTCGCAATGGACGACAGCCTGACGGAGCAATGCCGCGTAATGAAATCTTTATGATAAATCAATGCAATTTAGGAGGCACGCGGGAAGAGCTCGTGCAGCTGCTGCAGGGTTTGAAAAAGGAATTGACCTGATTTATCCACTGGGTCAGTCTGGTTGGTTCTTTGCATCTAGTTTTGGTGTAGCAGCGATATTTTGACTGTACGAAGTATTTGAAATACAGGAAAGAAATATCATTCCAGTAATATTTCCAAAGGAATTGCAAGCAAAAAAAGGTAAAGTAACCTTGTATTGATTGTTCTCTAAATGTAAGTTTTCGTCTGCGAAATAAAGCATATAAACATCATATGGCTCAAAACCAAAATTTAACTAAAAGAGTGTTTGCACTTGAGATGGAGAGGTATTGTTTCTTTTAGGGAAAAAATACTCAATGATATGAAAGTCTATTGTCACCTATCCTTTCTGTATCCGCAATTCAATATGGATGGATATATACGACCATAAAATCTATAGACGCCCCATTTACTCTCATTTTTCTCATGCAGCAATAATATATTCTGCTTCTGCTGTTGACTGAGCTGTGGTTTCTTGTTTCTTAGAGAACCAAGAAAAACATGCAAAACCAAGTGAAAATATATAACCTGATGTACTGTTTGAGTCATCTTCACAGCCACCCCAATCACTGTCAATTTAGCTCTTTAGTTCCAACTTATTTTCTATAAAACTTGAGAATTTTACACCACTTGTCATTGTCCATTTGATGTATCTGATGACTTTTTTTATTGCAGCAAAGTGTTTCTGACTTGGTGATTGTATGAACCTGGAGAGCACACTCACAGCAAACAGAATGTCAGGTCTGCTGGCTGTAAGATACAAAAGACTTCCAATTAAGCTTATGTACATACTTGCATCCACCTTCTCTGAATCAACTTCTTTTCTCAGCTTCTCGTTAGCCATCATATGAGTAGATACTGGTTTATAATCTTGCATTTTGTATTTTTTTAGCACATTCAAAGCATACTTGTGTTGACATATGAAAATTCCAGTCATGGATTGCATAACTTCCATTCCAAGGAAATATTTCATGGTGCCAAGATCTGTCATTTCAAAGATCTTTCTCATTCATCTTTGAATTCTTGAATCAGCTCAAGATCACTTCCTGTCAAGAGCATGTCATCCACATATATAAAGACTAGTAAATAAGATGATTTGTTAGTTCTCACATACAGAGTAGCTTCACTTTGACTCCTATTGAAACCAAACTAGAGCAGATGCTGATCAATCCTTTCATACCAAGCCCTGAGGGCTTGTTTAAGTCCATATAAGGCTTTTTTAAGGAGATACATTTGGTCTACTTTTCCTGACATTGCATACCCTACAGGTTGTTCTACATATATTTCTTCAATAAGAAATCCATTCAAAAAGGCAGACTTTCATCCATCCAGTGCAATGAGTAACTTTGTAGTGTCATATCTTGCCACATGAGCAAATATCTCCTGATAGTCCACTCCATATTGTTGTGCAAAGCCCTTGATCACCACTAACATGGCCTTGTGTTTGCAGATTGAACCATCAGGATTAAGCTTAGTCTTGTATACCCACTTGACTCCAATGACTCTTAGATTACTTAATCTTTCCACAAGATGCCATGTTTCATTTTTATTTATCATTTCTAGTTCTTCTTCCATTGCACTCCTCCATGCTTGAAAATCTTTAGCTTCGGCATAATCTACAGGTTCTGTGACTGCCAAGTTACAGCTTTGATAAATGTGTTGTAGAGGTCTTGTGCCTATAACTGGAATATCATCAAAGCTCTCATCAATCAAGTGATCACTTCTGCATTTTTTAGTCTGCATTTGGACTTCATTTTCCTAATTCCAAGCTGCATCTTCATCAAATTTCACATCTCTGCTCAAGATGACTTTGTTACTTTGAGGGCATAAAATTTTATACCCCTTTGTTGAAGTTCCATAGCCAACCAATATTCCCTTTCCAACCTTAATGTCCAGTTTGCTCCTATTTTGATGTGGTATTAAGTAATAACAGATACTTTTAAAAATCCTCAAATGATGCACATGAGTGACACCATTCCAAGCCTCATATGGTGTTATATTCTTCAAATCTTTTATAGGTATCCTGTTCAGCAAATACACAGCTGTATTCACAACTGCTGCCCATAATTGATTAGGCATTTTCTTCTCAAATGGAAGACACCTAGTCATCTCCATGATAGTTCTGTTCTTTCTCTCTGAAACAACATTTTGCGGTGGTGTGTATACTGCTGTTCAATACCCGAGTTCCTGCAAAACTCAACAAACATATTAGAGGTATATTCAGCCTCATTGTCAGACCTAACACCTTTAGTTTGAGGCCACTTTTGTTTTCAATAAGAGCCTTGAAGTTCTTGAACTCAACAAACACTTCGCTCTTCTGCTTGATGAAATACACCCAACAGACTCTTGTATGATCATCTATGAACATCAGAAAGTAATTATTTCAATTAAATGATGTTGTATTCATAGGACCACATATATTTGTGTGAATCAGCTGCAACTTCTTAGAGGCTCTCCAAGCTTGATTTTTTTGAAATGGAAGCCTTGTTTGTTTCCTTACTGGCAGGGCAAGTCTCTGAAAAATCTTGCTTGCTCATAGAGACTAAGCTATTATGATTAGCATGGCCTAGCCTTTTGTGCCATAAAACTGAGTCTTCAGTTTCTGCACAGACATTTACAATTTCACTCCAGTCAATTGTAAATGTCTTGCCTTTCATTTCAGCTTTTAACAACTCAGTCCCACTAGGTTCAAAGATTATGCAGACATTATTCTTGAACTCCAGAGAGTATTCCTTTTCAAGCATCTGGCCAACACTCAACAGATTTTGATTAAGGTTAGGCACAAATAACACATCAAAAATTTGTTTTATACCTTGTTGTGTTGCAACTGCTACTATGCCTATGCCTTTTACTTGCACCAGCTCTCCATTGCCTACTCTCACTGAGGAATTATAAAATTTATCCATATCAGTAAGCAAGCTTGCATTATAGGTCATATGGTGTGTGCAGCCACTATCAATAATCCAGGTATTATTGTTGCTTGGCTTCAATGAAACTGTAACATCAAACATTTTCTCCTCATGTATGTTAGCCTCTTCTTCTGCTGCTTGTGCTTGTTGACTGGATTGGCAGTTCTTATTTTTAAATTTGCAAACCTTGGACACATGCCTAAATTGTTTACATTTGCCACATACTGCATCAAATCTCCACCAGCAGTACTTATGTAGATGTGTTGTTTTCTTATAATATCTGCAATGAGGATACTGTTTGTTCTTAATGCAATCACTACTGTCTTTTGCTGCATTATCATTCTTGTTATTGTATTGCTTCTTGCCTTTCTCTGGATTTTGATGATGCATCTGGAAACCACCTTCAGTAATCCTTTCTTGTCTTTGAGCCCTCATATGTTCCTGTACCTGCAAGGCACTCATGAGTTCTGCAAGAGTGATTGTAGAGAGGTCTCTAGTTTCTTCAAGTAGAGATCTTTGACTCGAATCTCTCAGGGACAGAAACCATTACTTTTTCCACAATCTTACTATCAGAAAAGTCTTCACCAAGCAACCTGAGTTTGTTGACAATCTGAGAAATTTTATCAGAGTACTTGGCTATTGTTTCATCTTCTTGTATATTCAAAGCTTCAAACTCTCTCTTCAAATTCATCATTGTCATTTGAATGGTTCTGGCACTTCCCTGATACTCCAGTTTCAGCTTGTCCCTTGCTTCTTTTGCAGTCCTGCAAGTCATAATTTTGGTTAACACTTCATCATAAATAAAATTTTGTAACAAGGTTTTAGCTCTTGACCTATTTGTCTTCTCCTCGGTGTGTGCCTTAATTTGTGCCATAATAGGATCTCTACCCAATGGAGCCATTGGCCTATCTTCTTCAACAATATCCCACAGATCATGTGCTTCCAGAAAGCATTTCATTTTCATAGACCATATTGGATAGTTTTTGCCAGTGAATGTATGTGGGGAAGTCAATGAGAGGTTGTTGTTTGCCATTTCATTGGAATGAGGGTTGTTTAATGAACAGGTCCCAGGATTACAACTTGGCTCTGATACTAATTGTTGTATTTAAAGGTATGTTGTAAGAGAGTTTGGAATGCAGAAGAATATAAAAGGATGTGAATTGGCTTAAGTTTTATTGATATGAAGCAAGCTATTTATATTAGCTTGTGATAACAAAATTTGCTTAACTTGATGCTAAAATCAATGAGCTGTTACATAACATTATCTTAACTAACAAATCAAATATCAAATAACGAAAACAAGTTGATTCTAGACTATTTATTAACAACTAACTTCCTGAAAATATTTCAGATATTTTGCACCTTATATGCCAATATTTCAACACTTTCTAAGATATACATGACAAGATCCTTATCAGTAATAAGATTGCCAGCGGCAGCGAAGTTATCACCTAGATTTTTCATCTTAAGGTAATACTCAGTGATGCTCATGCCTTCCTTTCTAGTTGTATTAAGCATATGTCTAAGATTCATGACTTTGGCTTGCCAAATTGCTTAGCTAAGGATTTTCAAACATCATAGGAATTGTTAAAATTGATCACAAAAATAAGAATACCTTCAGTCATTGAAGATAATAATAACCAGCCAAGTAGAATATGATCTTGAGATTTCCATATCTAGTAAGGAGGAGAAATAGTAATTTGCTCTGTGTCTCCAATTCTGGTTGCAATGAATGGAGGTGGTGCTGCAACAGTTCCATCAATGAACTTTTCAAGTTGATTGCCTTTAATTGAAGCAAGGACTTGAGATTGAAATAATAAGTTATTCGATCTATCCAATGAATGGAGGTGGTGCTGCAATATGTTGATGAATTATTTATTCATCAATATATGGAGTAACATTTGCATTCGATGATGATGCAAAATTGAAGAGATTGATTGCTGGGTTTTGATCAGCCTTTGAGCCAAGCTCCGATACCTAGTAAGAAATTATATTTGACAAGGAATTGATGTTTGGATACTAAGAAAATTCTTGGGATTGTAACTGAAAACTTTTATTAATTTCTTATGATTGTAACTAATTACATTAATGACTAATGAATCTATCTTAGTATATACACATGCTTAATAAACTAGAATGCTTATTGTAACTAATTCATTTTAAACAGCCAATCAAATGCAGACAATCCTAACTAACTACTGCTGACTCAGCATAACCATTTTGCACTCCTCTGTTGTATTTGCTGAACTGTTGTGGAAGTGAATACATGAGCTTCCTTAACAATTAAAGCATGTTGTAGTCTTTACAAAACTTTATTTGAAATCAGGTTACCACCAAGTGCGAGTTCGTGAAGATGCCATATAGAAGATAGTTTTCAAGATTCGTCAAAGGTTGTACAAATGGCTATTGTAGAAACAGTTTGCAAAGTTTTTAACAATATTATCATTCACCAAGAAACCAAAACCAAAATTAGGTAGAGTCACGAACTAGGTCGCTCTATTTAAGACGTTTCGTGGCTTTTTCCAGAAAGTGTGCTAGAAGTAATTCGGCACCGGTGTCCCTATGATAAAACAAGTCCATAAAATATTGTCCCAATCAGTTAGTGTAAGAGTTTGTATATCAAATAGTGATAGAGTCCCACATCTAAAATGTATAAGGAATGTGGAAGGTTTATAAGTGGTCTTCAAACACTTATATTAAATTGGAATGATAAGGCTTGGGCTTGGTCTTGGGCTTTGATGCTTGGCTTGGATGTATGGTTGGCATGATAATTAAAATATATTTAATATATATTAATTGGTCAAAAGATGGGCCTTGTGCCTTGGGGCTCTTGGGCTCTTGTGATTAATTGGCCTCCTTGAAAACATTTTTTCTTTTTTGATTTTTTGGATTTGATTTGCAGTTCAAATCAGAAGGATGCAATCCTTCAATCAATTAAAGAAAGAGTCACACCATTTCATCATTAACGGATCCAACTGTCACTGTATATATAGAACAGTATATTTTACAGAGGCATGAACTTTATGAAAAATGTTGATTATCACATCTGGTCTTTGGAAAACGAATTAAAAAATATATCAAGTAGATTAGCCATGGGGTCGATTTTCCTGCAGAATTTCGACTTCAGATTGTTGAATTCTGGTGGCAGACGTCCGTAGAACTACAAGTAGAATAATAGGGACGAAATTCTGCTATAGGACATAGCATTATGCTAGCCTCAATCTTCAAGTCTGTAAGTTGTAAATTGTATTACTTGCACAGTAAGTTTCAATTTTCACTGTTGTTATTTTTTTTATCAGAATTTTCAATTCTGTATTGTTATAGCTTATTCGAAAATATTCAATAAAATAATCACATTCGTTGTTTGTTTCATTCATCAATCTATAGCAGAATTTCATATAAATGGAACAATCAGCGAATGCTGTGAAGCCTCATGTGAGAAACCAGACAAGTTCAAAGGCTGGATTTCAAACGATGGCAACAGAAATGTTGTTTTATTTAACAACATTGAACCTTGCACATGTCGTAAAGGAAGAATGCCCTGTGGCAGAGGGAGATAACATTCCTGCAGAAAAACTCAATGCAATTGATGCATGGAAACACAGTGAGTTTTTATGTAGGAATTATATTCTGAATAGTCTTGATGACTCTTTGTATGATGTATACAGATCTTATAAGACTGCCAAAGATCTATGGGATTCTCTGGAAAATGAATATAAGATCGAAGATGCTAGTTCAAAGAAGTTCATTGTTGGGAAATTTCTGAAGTACCAAATGGTAGACTCAAAAACAGTTGTCAACCAAGTGGAAAAATTACAGATTCTTATCCATGAACTTGCGGCCGAAGGCATGACTCTATCGGTATAATTTGCTGTCGGATCTGTGATAGAGAAATTTCATCAATCTTGGAATGATTTCAAGATACATCTCAAGCATAAAAAGACTGATATGTCAATGGAGGATTTGGTTCTCAAACTGAGGGTGCAAGAAGATCACCGCAAGAGTGAAGGGCTGAATGTCCCAGAATTTGAAGCCAAGGCAAATGTCATTGAGAGTGGAGGGGTGTCGAAGCCTAAGCCTCAAAACCAGAAGAATAAATGGAACAATAAAGGGAAAGATAAAAACCAGAAAGTTCTTGCTGCAAAAGGGAAGAATTTAAAGGGAATTAAAGGTGCTTGTTGGGTGTGTGGGAAAATTGGACATCGAGCACTAGACTGTCGCCACAAGAAAGGAAATCTGGGTCCAAATGATAAGAACATCAAAAAACAGGCAAATATTGTTGAGGAAGAATTTGTTGGAATTTTTGTTTCTAAAATGAACTTACTGACTGACAGTAAGGATTGGTGGGTGGATACTGGAGCAACAAGACATATTTGTGGAGACAAAAATATGTTCGTTACCTATACTCCTAGCAATGGTGATGAAAAGTTATATATGGGCAATGCAACTGCTGCAACTGTTGCTAGAAAAGGGAAAGTGATTCTGAAATTCACTTCCGGAAAAGATCTTGCCCTTATGGATGTACTCCATGTCTTTGAAATTACCAAGAATCTTGTTTCTGGTCCTGTTTTAAGCAAGAAGGGTTTTAAACTTGTATTTGAATCTGACAAATTTGCCCTCACTAAGGGGGGAATATTTGTAGGAAATGGCTACCTCTCTGAAGGGCTCTTTAAACTCAATGTAATTGCTGATGATGCTATTAATAATAAAGTAAATAAGGCTTCTGTTTAATTGCTTGAATCTTCTACATTATGGCATGCTAGACTTGATCACATTAACTTTAAATGTAAGCATAGAATGGTCAATCTTGGCTTGTTTCCTAACTGTAAAAAAGATAATGTGCATAAATGTGAAACATGTGTTGAATAAAAGTTTGCTAGCAAGTCATATAAATCTGTGACTAAGAGATCAAATGAATTATTAGAATTAATTCATACAGATTTGGGTGATTTTAAATCAATACCAAGTCGTGGTGGAAAAAATTACTACATCACTTCTATAGATGATAGTAGTAGGTACTGTTATGTATATTTGATACATAGCAAAGATGAGTCTTTGAATATGTTTAAGACATATAAAGCTGAGGTGGAAAATCAGCTAGACAAGAAGATCAAAATATTACGATCTGATAGAGGCAGAGAATATGAATCTAATGCCTTCGCAGAATTTTATGATTCTAATGGAATAATTCATCAAACAACAGCACCCTACTCTCCACAACAGAATGGGGTGGCTGAACAAAAAAATAGAACTTTAAAGAATATGATGAATTCTATGCTTAACAGTTCTGGTTTACCACATAATATGTGGGGTGAAGTGTTACTTACAGCTAACACCATCTTAAACAGAATTCCACCAAAGAAGAGTGATCAATCTCCATATGAAAAATGGAAGAAAAGGCTACCGGCATACAAAATCCTGAAAGTGGGTGGGTTTCCTAGCAAAGGTTCAAGTTCCCTTGCCCAAAAGAGTTACACTTGGACCTAAAATCATGATGTGTGTGTTTATTGGATATGCCAATAATAGTGCAGCATACCGTTTTCTAGTAATCAAATCTGGAATTCGGATATTCAAGAAAATACAATTATTGAGTCTAATAATGTGAATGGTTTGAGCATATATTTCCTTAAAATGATAGACTTGATAAAAATAAACGAAAAATGCCTGAATTTAATCAAGAGAATGGAAATGACATTGCCTCTTCATCTGGTGTTCAAAACAAAGATTTGGAACCAAATAAATCAACTCTCCAAGAGAAAGATTTAGAACCTAGAAGAGGAAAAAGAATCAAGGTTGCAAAAGTGTAGTTCCTAAACTTAGGTATCTACGGTCGAAACAGCGATTTTCATCCTATTTCCGATCGTAGAGCAATCTCAGCTTGAAGTCAGTATCCAGCTCATAGCGGATTCTGAACATCAATACATATATATTATATACCATACAAGTATTTAAAATCCAATTTCAATACTAGTAGTGAATATAACTTTGACAAATATTTTTAAAGTTAGAGCCTCGCCCTTTCTTTAAATCCTTCGTGTCTTCCATATCCAAATGGTAGTCACTTTGGGATATGTCAATTATCTTTTCAATATTTCACAAACCTTTGGCCAAGCCTTGGGTTTCGGAATATTGAAACGATATGCACCTTGTGCTACATGCCCAATTGAAAATTAAATCATTAAAACATTAACCCAAGGATTATATATTTTAAATATTCAACCATTCAATCTTCTTGATTTCAATAGTCCAACTATTTAATCAATTTTAATAAAGGTACTATTTATTATAATGATTACAATAATCTAATTATTTAATCAACTATAATTTTAATATCGATTACTATAATCCAATTATAAAATCAACTATCATTTAATTCAATTATATTGATTACTATAATCCAATTATAAAATCAACTATATTTTGAATGAGTTTGTATATAGTCCAACTATATATATATATTTAAAACAACATAAAATATTAGTCCAACTAATACTTTTGATTAATGTGACGAGTAAAATATAAATGAGCGTGTTTAGCGAGTAATTGAACGATTGTTGCAAATTCAATACTTACCTCCCACTATTTTTCGTCGAGCCTCTAACCCTCTGTGGAGTACTCGGGAAACCGTGTTTCCTAATGGGCTAGGATCCCGTTAAATAACATACAACCTTGACTTTGGCCAACAAGCTGTATGCTATTTAACTAGGTAGATCTCACAGATCAATTGGATCAAATCCAATTCCTAGATCCGGTTAGGGGGACATCCAAGTCCTAAACATATTACTTATGCCAATGTATCTAATACATTTTCCTAACCATATCCTCCGAATCATCTAGGCCTTGGATTTGGCACAACAAACCTAATGATTCCAGTTAAGCGGGACCCATTGACAAGGAAAGTTTCGTAATCAATGTCGTTGGACAGGAAGTGATCTTGACTTTGGCCAACAAATCACAACTTGGACAAGACACCGATGTGGAACAAAACCCTCATGATTCAAGTACATCCATAATTGACAAGGTCTTGACTTTGGCCAACAAACCAATGCCAATTGGATCTTGAACAAGAATCATTCAATGGAAGGATAATCGCTTAATATAGATTGAGGGATTTTGCGTAATTGGCAACCAATTTAATTATCTTTGTTAAAGTCTCATCATCATACACCCTTAAACATGCATTCTAAATACATAATAAAGCGAGTATGAAAATAAATAATAATGATATACGGATGGATACTTTACACATTGATCCTAGATCAAATCTCTCCCTTTCTCACTCAAGCTAGCACTAGTATTACTTCTACCCGTTACACTACACTTCTAAAGAAACCTCATATACATAGAGGGGAATAGGTGAGAAGAGAATACAAAGAGAATGAAGGTGATAAGGCTGGACACGCATGTCCAATTTAATAAATCGATTTTATTACAACAATTTCTAAAATTGCCCACCCATCTAATATCCATCCGATATGCATTATTCATTCAACACAACCACGCATCACACACATAAGCATGCTATCAATCAATCTAATCAAATTAATTAATCTGATAATTAAGTGATCATCCAATGTTCAAACAACGATTTGATTTTGTTCGAGTCAAACTCGTTTTTGCGAATAAGTACTTAAAGTACGAATTCATGAATTAAATTAAACTACATTATTAAATCTAATTTAACATGTACTTAATACTAATTCACTATTCAATTCCAAATTAAACATTACACTTTATTTAATAAACCTTTTCGATTTAAATTCCAAATTTAATCGTAACGCGTCTCAAAGACCGATTAACGTCCAACGTCAATTCAATTAAAGTCCAATGGGCTTTTGATTGATTTCTTAAGGTGTGGACTTTTGGTCAACTCGGGTCAAACCGATAACCAAAGTCCAATCCGGGATTTACCCCATAAGCCCATAAATCAATCTTGGACCATTAGGCCCAATTAAACTTTAAAGGTTCATTAAGTCGCATTTGGGCTTAACGGAAGTAGTTTTGGGCCCAATTGGATCCAATCCATTTGGCCTAAACCCAACTTGATAAATCAAGCTCAATAGGCCCAAATACAACTTTAAAGTCCAATTTCCAAAATTAGGCCCAAATAATTAAATCCAAAAATCCAATTTTCACAATTTAATTACCAAAAGTGCATTACATGATTAATCAACTAAATCAACATTTCCAAAACACTAAATTAGTCCAATTAATCATACTCAATTCATTATCATATGTCCAACACACAAATGAAAATCAAACCCATTTACATGCTTTTATGCTCTCGGCCAAAGAGGGATTTTGTGTCCGATTCAGTTTCGATCCAATCGAACCCACAATCGACATCAAATCACCATCCGATTTGATTTCCAATACATCCAATGTTCAAAAATCAAAATTACCAAAACATTAGGGGCATTATCCAATTCGGCCAACTTAAGGATTTTGGGGGGTTTCGTTCAATTCGAAATCCAATCCAATTCGATTCAAATTAACATCAACCTAATTGATTCCAACTCATCAAATGAATTAAAAAATCAAAAATTCCAAGAATCCAAAAACACATCTACATTCGGCCAAGGACAAATATTTGGGGAAAATAATTCCAAATCATTTTTCAACAAATTGGTCCAACCAAAATGAAATTAAACATGTTATAAGCATACTTAAACAATCAATTTAATCAAATCATGCTCAACAAACATTTACCCAAATTTTAAGCCCTACATTTTTCATGCTTGAACCTAAGCTCTTGATGCCATTGTTAGTTTTTATTAAGGTCCCAAGATCAAACAAGACATGAAAACATTGTGTGAACACATCAACGGAGGTAGCAGAATACTCACATCAATCGGTTGAGTCGATTTGGAGACGAATCAAGGCCAAATAGCCACTGCCAAGGACGCCAATCTGCTGTAGTGAACTGCCTCCAATTTGAGAATTTGAGATGAGAAAACGGAGAGCTCCAAGCCTCGTCCGATGGATCCCGGCTCATGGTGAACCTCCCTACCACCTTCGCAAGACTCGTAAGTGTGCTAGCACTTGAGATTTTGCCACAAAATCCCACTCTTGGCTTCCCTATTCACGCCATTTTTGGCTCCAAACCAGTGAGCTTTTTAGGCTTTGGGCGTGAGCAAGAATAGAGAGAAATGAGAGATAGAAATGTGTATCAAGTGATTAGCATTTGCATTTCAAGTGTGTTTTATACACTTTTGTGAATTTCAATTAATTTCACTTGCATTTGCCCTTCATTGCTTTTTTAAAAGTCAAACCATTAAAGCCATCAAGTACACATCTGTCCATCACTATTCATATCACCTTTATTAAAGTGACATGTTGTCAAGTCACATCACTCAAAGTGACAAGTGATTTGACGCTTGATGCGACTGATTGATTTGACGCTTGATGCGACTTGTGATGTCGCACTCGAATTCGAAATACGAATGCGCTCGCAATCATACTCAGACTCGGGTTCGTTAATTTCAAATTAACGACTTTTCCGTCGCGTCGTAATTAAATGATTACGCCTAGCGAACTCACTATTCACGTCGCTAACGAATTAATTCTAAATTAATTCGTTCGCCCGAATTAAAATCTAATTTTAATTCCGTGTCGAAATCTAATTTCGTTTAATATATCGAATATATTAATTTAATCGATTAATTCCGAATTAATCGTTAGCTCTCTCTAAACGATATTTTATCCTAGATAAAATATCTCCATAATTAATCCTAGATTAATTTTTCTCTCTTCTATATAATCCCAGATTATTCAAGAGTGCGAGTTGTGCGTCATCGGTAGATTGTCGGGAAGCGACCCATGGGATCTTCGGATAAGTTGGCAGTAAATACGGTCGTCGGAATATCCGAATCACGTACGTACCATGTACTACGTTTTACCGATTTACGAGACAAGGTCGACTCCTAGCAAAGCACCAAGTCTACCCAATCTCCGGACATATCCTTTTAAGAATATTAAGATCTATATCAAGCGTAGTATACAATTGTATTGTATTGTGTACATCGATCCAGTATCGGAAGATCACATGTTAGGCCTGGGGCTGGAAATGTGTCTGCCCCGTACGAAACATATATCGGACATCAAGCAACTAGTCTCTTTAAATCGGGCAATCCTGACCTAGTCATATTGTCCCGACGGTTGCAACCTTTTTATAGAGTACTAGTTCTGTATCATGCGCGATCATCAACTCCATATGTCTGAAGTGACACTTCCATCTTGACATCACACCCAGTACACTACGATTCCTGATAAACCCTAGAAGAGGTGAACACAGAACCGGTTAAAGCCCCCCAACCACCAAAATCAAAGTTTACCGATTGTCGCAAGTTCTAGCGATGCAAGTCTCAGGTTAAGACCATATACACCTACCCTGATGCGGCCTCCCATAGACACGCAGACATACTACCAATGGGATTCCGCGGGGTCTATCCAGAGTGAAGCTGTTTCCCGTACCATCGGTGAAACACGACCTCCTATCGCACTTGCATAAGTATCCAATACTTATATATATGAGAACTATGTCGTTGTGCCCTTACAACGCAACAAGCGCAATACTAGCCTATTCCGCATTATCGATGTCTAGTCTCGATAATACTCCGGCTAGAGATATTTAATGATTAAACCTTCGGGGACTAATACTGTCTCATATCATTCTCAGTCAAGGAACTAATCATAGGGACCTCTCTTCATTTATATATCTATGGTGATCTAATCACAAACTATGAGAGTGCAATTTCCTTGTTACATAGTTAATTTGCTACAACAAAACACAATGATCTGTGCAAATAGTGACGCTATGGGTCATTTTGTCCAACATAGATCCATTCTACAAAACCATACGTGGGAGTTAGTAGACTTACCATCTGGTTGCAAACCGATTGGTTACAAATGGATTTTCAAAAAGAAATTGAAGCCTGATGGTACAATTGATAAATACAAAGCTCGTTTGGTAGCTAAAGGTTACCGTAAAAAACAATGACGTGATTTCTTTGACACATATTCACCAGTAACAAGAATAACATCTATAAGGATGTTAGTAGCGATTGCATCAATTTATAATTTGGAATACATCAAATGGATGTAAAAACTGCATTCTTAAATGGTGAGTTGGATGAAGAAATTTATATGGAACAACCTGAAATTTGTAGCAAAAGGAAAAGAGAAAAAAAAGTGTGTAAACTTGTGAGTCGCTTTATAGACTTAAACAAGCGCCCAAACAATGGCATGAGAAATTCAATCATACGATGTTATCACATGGATTTCGGATCAATGAATGTGATAAATGTGTTTACATCAAGAAAATGAATAATGATTCATTGTCATTGTATGTTTATATGTTGATGATATGCTCATAAGGGACCGATTTAAATGTCATAAACTCCACGAAGAAAATATTGAATTCGACTTTCGACATGAAAGACATGGGAAAAGCTGATGTTATCTTAGGAATTCGAATTCAAAGAAGCGGTGATGGTTATATTTTAAGCCAATCACACTATATGGAAGCGATTCTTCGGAAATTTGGACATTCTGATAGTAGTCTATATGAAACTCCTTTTGATCCTAAGAGTACATTAAAGAAAAATTGGGGACAGTGTGTCACAACTAGAATATTCTCGTATAATTGGGACGTTACAATACATCATGAATTGTACTAGACCAGACATTGCCTACTCTGTGAATAGATTGGCAAGATATACGAGTAATCCTTCAAAGGATCATTGGGATGCTTTAATTAGAGTATTGAGATATCTTAAATACTCAATGAAATATGGTTTACACTATACAAAATATCCATCAGTTTTGGAAGGATATAGTGATGCCAATTGGATTTCAAATGATACAGAAAAAGCAACAAGTGGATATATGTTTACACTTGGTGGAGCTGCAGTATCATGGAAATCACAAAAACAAACATGTATAGCTCGTTCAACAATGGAATCAGAATTCATAGCCTTAGATAAAGCTGCTGAAGAAGCGGAATGGCTAAAGAATTTCTTGGAAGATATTACAATGTGGCCTCAACCTGTGACGGTCATATGTGTGCACTGTGACTGCATGGCTACTATTGGGAGAGCAAAAAGCCATATGTATAATGGGAAGTCAAGACACATAAGACGAAGACATAACACTATAAAACATATGCTCTCGACTGGCATTATTTCCATTGATTTTGTAAAATCAAAGGAGAATATTGCAGATCAATTAACAAAGGGTATACCAAAGGAGCAAGTGTTATATTTATCGAGGGGAATAGGCTTAAAGCTAACACAATAAGAAGTAACTTAGCGGAAACCCAACCTAGTAATTTGGTAAATCAAAGTCTAGGTTCAATGTGGAAAACTAGTTGGGTGAAACTTAAGTAATAGAGCATAACGAGTTGCTCATTCCTATGATAAGAGAAATTATGCTCTTTATGATGATGAGGATGAATGATTGATCATTCTTAATGACAAAATAGTATTTTACAATATTTATGAATTTTGTGTCACCTATATAGGAGTAATGTGGGGTCGCATTTATGAGAATTAAATGGCTAAATTCTCTAAAGCTCCTATGAATCCAGGATTGTTCAGGACCAAAATGAACACAACCGTATGAATCGAAAGATGTCGAAATTGACTATGTGTGATACTTATTGCCTAGATTTACAAAATATGATGAACAGTTCAATGTCTCCTATACACACTGATTCATCGGTAAATCCAGTAAGTATTTACTAAGGAAGGTTCAAGTCCAAAAGACACCTCTCCTAATGCATATCAATTTTAAGTTTTCTCCAGATCACGTTATGTACAGTATCGCCACAATTTGCTATACAAATGTGGGGTATTGTAAGAGTTTGTATATCAAATAGTGATAGAGTCCCACATCTAAAATGTATAAGGAATGTGGAAGGTTTATAAGTGGTCTTCAAACACTTATATTAAATTGGAATGATAAGGCTTGGGCTTGGTCTTGGGCTTTGATGCTTGGCTTGGATGTATGGTTGGCATGATAATTAAATATATTTATATATATTAATTGGTCAAAAGATGGGCCTTGTGCCTTGGGGCTCTTGGGCTCTTGTGATTAATTGGCCTCCTTGAAAACATTTTTTCTTTTTTGATTTTTTGGATTTGATTTGCAGTTCAAATCAGAAGGATGCAATCCTTCAATCAATTAAAGAAAGAGTCACACCATTTCATCATTAACGGATCCAACTGTCACTGTATATATAGAACAGTATATTTTACAGAGGCATGAACTTTATGAAAAATGTTGATTATCACATCTGGTCTTGGAAAACGAATTAAAAAATATATCAAGTAGATTAGCCATGGGGTCGATTTTCCTGCAGAATTTCGACTTCAGATTGTTGAATTCTGGTGGCAGACGTCCGTAGAACTACAAGTAGATAATAGGGACGAAATTCTGCTATAGGACATAGCATTATGCTAGCCTCAATCTTCAAGTCTGTAAGTTGTAAATTGTATTACTTGCACAGTAAGTTTCAATTTTCACTGTTGTTATTTTTTTTATCAGAATTTTCAATTCTGTATTTATAGCTTATTCGAAAATATTCAATAAAATAATCACATTCGTTGTTTGTTTCATTCATCAATCTATAGCAGAATTTCATATATAATGGAACAATCAGCGAATGCTGTGAAGCCTCATGTTGAGAAACCAGACAAGTTCAAAGGCTGGATTTCAAACGATGGCAACAGAAAATGTTGTTTTATTTAACAACATTGAACCTTGCACATGTCGTAAAGGAAGAATGCCCTGTGGCAGAGGGAGATAACATTCCTGCAGAAAAACTCAATGCAATTGATGCATGGAAACACAGTGAGTTTTTATGTAGGAATTATATTCTGAATAGTCTTGATGACTCTTTGTATGATGTATACAGATCTTATAAGACTGCCAAAGATCTATGGGATTCTCTGGAAAATGAATATAAGATCGAAGATGCTAGTTCAAAGAAGTTCATTGTTGGGAAATTTCTGAAGTACCAAATGGTAGACTCAAAAACAGTTGTCAACCAAGTGGAAAAATTACAGATTCTTATCCATGAACTTGCGGCCGAAGGGTCTATCGGATGCTATGATCGTGATATTGATGTCAGATTTAGAGATCATCTTGAATGGAGAAAAGCATAAGAAAGAAGATGATAATGATGATTGTTTGTTCTCAAACTGAGGGTGCAAGAAGATCACCGCAAGAGTGAAGGGCTGAATGTCCCAGAATTTGAAGCCAAGGCAAATGTCATTGAGAGTGGAGGGGTGTCGAAGCCTAAGCCTCAAAACCAGAAGAATAAATGGAACAATAAAGGGAAAGATAAAAACCAGAAAGTTCTTGCTGCAAAAGGGAAGAATTTAAAGGGAATTAAAGGTGCTTGTTGGGTGTGTGGGAAAATTGGACATCGAGCACTAGACTGTCGCCACAAGAAAGGAAATCTGGGTCCAAATGATAAGAACATCAAAAAACAGGCAAATATTGTTGAGGAAGAATTTGTTGGAATTTTGTTTCTAAAATGAACTTACTGACTGACAGTAAGGATTGGTGGGTGGATACTGGAGCAACAAGACATATTTGTGGAGACAAAATATGTTCGTTACCTATACTCCTAGCAATGGTGATGAAAAGTTATATATGGGCAATGCAACTGCTGCAACTGTTGCTAGAAAAGGGAAAGTGATTCTGAAATTCACTTCCGGAAAAGATCTTGCCCTTATGGATGTACTCCATGTCTTTGAAATTACCAAGAATCTTGTTTCTGGTCCTGTTTTAAGCAAGAAGGGTTTTAAACTTGTATTTGAATCTGACAAATTTGCCCTCACTAAGGGGGGAATATTTGTAGGAAATGGCTACCTCTCTGAAGGGCTCTTTAAACTCAATGTAATTGCTGATGATGCTATTAATAATAAAGTAAATAAGGCTTCTGTTTAATTGCTTGAATCTTCTACATTATGGCATGCTAGACTTGATCACATTAACTTTAAATGTAAGCATAGAATGGTCAATCTTGGCTTGTTTCCTAACTGTAAAAAAGATAATGTGCATAAATGTGAAACATGTGTTGAATAAAAGTTTGCTAGCAAGTCATATAAATCTGTGACTAAGAGATCAAATGAATTATTAGAATTAATTCATACAGATTTGGGTGATTTTAAATCAATACCAAGTCGTGGTGGAAAAATTACTACATCACTTCTATAGATGATAGTAGTAGGTACTGTTATGTATATTTGATACATAGCAAAGATGAGTCTTTGAATATGTTTAAGACATATAAAGCTGAGGTGGAAAATCAGCTAGACAAGAAGATCAAAATATTACGATCTGATAGAGGCAGAGAATATGAATCTAATGCCTTCGCAGAATTTTATGATTCTAATGGAATAATTCATCAAACAACAGCACCCTACTCTCCACAACAGAATGGGGTGGCTGAACGAAAAAAATAGAACTTTAAAGAATATGATGAATTCTATGCTTAACAGTTCTGGTTTACCACATAATATGTGGGGTGAAGCGTTACTTACAGCTAACACCATCTTAAACAGAATTCCACCAAAGAAGAGTGATCAATCTCCATATGAAAAATGGAAGAAAAGGCTATCGGCATACAAAATCCTGAAAGTGTGGGGTTGCCTAGCAAAGGTTCAAGTTCCCTTGCCTAAAAGAGTTAAACTTGGACCTAACATCATTGATTGTGTGTTTATTGGATATGCCAATAATAGTGCAGCATACCGTTTTCTAGTAATCAAATCTGGAATTTCGGATATTCAAGTAAATACAATTATTGAGTCTAATAATGCTGAATGGTTTGAGCATATATTTCCTTATAAGGATAGACTTGATAAAAATAAATGAAAAATGCCTGAATTCAATCAAGAGAATGGAAATTACGTTGCCTCTTCATCTGGTGTTCAAAAAAGGATTTGGATCCAAATAAATCAACTCTCCAAGAGAAAGATCTAGAACCTAGAAGAGGAAAAAGAATCAAGGTTGTAAAAGATTATGGACCTGACTTTATAACTTTTCTCACTGAAGTTGAACCTCAAACATATCAAGAGGCCATAACTTCGTCTGAATCTGTTTATTGGCAGGAAGCAATAAATAGCGAAGTAGAATCCATTCTACAAAACCATACGTGGGAGTTAGTAGACTTACCATCTGGTTGCAAACCGATTGGTTACAAATTGATTTTCAAAAAGAAATTGAAGCCTGATGGTACAATTGATAAATACAAAGCTCGTTTGGTAGCTAAAGGTTACCGTAAAAAACAATGACGTGATTTCTTCAACACATATTCACTAGTAACCAAAATAACATCTATAAGATGTTAGTAGCGATTGCATCAATTTATAATTTGGAAATACATCAAATGGATGTAAAAACTGCATTCTTAAATGGTGAGTTGGATGAAGAAATTTATATGGAACAACCTGAAGGGTTTGTAGCAAAAGGAAAAGAGAAAAAAGTGTGTAAACTTGTGAAGTCGCTTTATGGACTTAAACAAGCGCCCAAACAATGGCATGAGAAATTCGATCATACGATGTTATCACATGGATTTCGGATCAATGAATGTGATAAATGTGTTTACATCAAGAAAATGAATAATGATTCATTTGTCATTGTATGTTATATGTTGATGATATGCTCATAATGGGACCGAATTTAAATGTAATAAATTCCACGAAGAAAAGAAATTCGACTTTCGACATGACATGAAAGACATGGGAAAAGCTGATGTTATCTTAGGAATTCGAATTCAAAGAAGCGTGATGGTTATATTTTAAGCCAATCACACTATATGGAAGCGATTCTGGAAATTTGGACATTTTGATAGTAGTCTATCTGAAACTCCTTTTGATCCTAAGAGTACATTAAAGAAAAATATTGGGGACAGTGTGTCACAACTAGAATATTCTCGTATAATTGGGACGTTACAATACATCATGAATTGTACTAGACCAGACATTGCCTACTCTGTGAATAGATTGGCAAGATATACGAGTAATCCTTCAAAGGATCATGGGGATGCTTTAATTAGAGTATTGAGATATCTTAAATACTCAATGAAGTATGGTTTACACTGTACAAAATATCCACCTGTTTTGGAAGGATATAGTGATGCCAATTGGATTTCAAATGATACATAAAAAGCAACAAGTGGATATATGTTTACACTTGATATTGTGGCAGTATCATGGAAATCACAAAAACAAACGTGTATAGCACGTTCAACAATGCAATCAGAATTCATAGCCTTAGATAAATCTGCTGAAGAATCGGAATGGCTAAAGAATTTCTTGGAAGATATTCCAATGTGGCCTCAACCTGTGACGGTCATATGTGTGCACTGTGACTGCATGGCTACTATTGGGAGAGCAAAAAGCCATATGTATAATGGGAAGTCAAGACACATAAGATGAAGACATAACACTATAAAACATATGCTCTCGACTGGCATTATTTCCATTGATTTTGTAAAATCAAAGGAGAATATTGCAGATCAATTAACAAAGGGTATACCAAAGGAGCAAGTGTTATATTTATCGAGGGGAATGGGCTTAAAGCCAACACAATAAGAAGTAACTTAGCGGAAACCCAACCTAGTAATTTGGTAAATCAAAGTCTAGGTTGAATGTGGAAAACTAGTTGGGTGAAAACTCAAGTAATAGCGCATAACGAGTTGCTCATTCCTATGATAAGAGAAATTATGCTCTTTATGATGATGAGGATGAATGATTGATCATTCTTAATGACAAAATAGTATTTTACAATATTTATGAATTTTGTGTCACCTATATATGAGTAATGTGGGGTCGCATTTATGAGAATTAAATGGCTAAATTCTCTAAAGCTCCTATGAATCCAGGATTGTTCAGGACCAAAATGAACACAACCGTATGAATCGAAAGATGTCGAAATTGACTATGTGTGATACTTATTGCCTAGATTTACAAAATATGATGAACAGTTCAATGTCTCCTATACACACTGATTCATCAGTAAATCCAGTAAGTATTTACTAAGGAAGGTTCAAGTCCAAAAGACACCTCTCCTGATGCATATCAATTTTAAGTTTTCTCCAGATCACGTTATGTACAGTATCGCCACAATTTGCTATACAAATGTGGGGTATTGTAAGAGTTTGTATATCAAATAGTGATAGAGTCCCACATCTAAAATGTATAAGGAATGTGGAAGGTTTATAAGTGGTATTCAAACACTTATATTAAATTGGAATGATAAGGCTTGGGCTTGGTCTTGGGCTTTGATGCTTGGCTTGGATGTATGGTTGGCATGATAATTAATATATATTTAATATATATTAATTGGTCAAAAGATGGGCCTTGTGCCTTGGGGCTCTTGGGCTCTTGTGATTAATTGGCCTCATTGAAAACGTTTTTTCTTTTTTAATTTTTTGGATTTGATTTGCAGTTCAAATCAGAAGGATGCAATCCTCAATCATTATTAAAGAAAGAGTCACACCATTTCATCATTAACCGATCCAATTGTCACTGTATATATAGAACAGTATATTTTACAGAGGCATGAACTTTATGAAAAACGTTGATTATCACATCTGGTCTTTGAAAAACGAATTAAAAAATATATCAAGTAGATTCGCCAGGGGGTCGATTTCCGTGCAGAATTTCGACTTCAGATTGTTGAATCCTGGTGGCAGACATCCGTAGAACTACAAGCACAAGAGTAGGGACGAAATTCTGCTAAAGGACGTAGCATTACGCTAGCCTCAATCTTCAAGTCTGTAAGTTGTAAATTGTATTACTTGCACTGTAAGTTTCAATTTTCACTGTTGTTATTTTTTTATCAGAATTTTCAATTCTGTATTGTTATTGCTTATTCGAAAATATTCAATAAAATAATCACATTCGTTGTTTGTTTCATTCATCAGTTAGCACAAACACAATTGGTATGCTCACATCCAACACATAAATTTTGCTCGGAATCTCAAGTTTAAGGAATTACATATGGAGATTTGTAGCTGAGGAAGATCGAAAAATTGTGTGTTTTTGTAAATGAATAGGACCTGCATCTGCACCGATGGACGGTAGCACGCGTGTGTGGCGAACCACCATTAGTCTAGCTCCTCACCATTCCAAAAAAGTGGGTACCCCTTGGGGTCCAAACCCACTTCACAATATAACAACACCTTATAAATAATAAATTAGTGTGTTATCTTTTCATTATGGGATGAGAAATTCAAAAATTATAACTCCCTTATTAAAAAAAAAAAAAAAAATTGTAACAACTTTCTACATTCAAACTTATAGCTCCCTAATTAAAAAAATTATGTAACAAATCTCTACATTCAAAATTTAAAACTCATTATTTTAAAATTTGTAACAACTCTTTAAAATTAACATTTACAATAGTTTTGATCCCATTCAGATGGATGTTCATGCGATTGATGAAGGATGTTATCCGACTCTTCATTGATGATTTTGTTATTGTCTTCCTCGATGACATTCTCATTCACAATACTTTCAACATGTAGTAGGGCCGTCAACTTTCAAATGTTAGAATAAAACCAATTGAATAAAAACCAAAATAAGTGTGAATTTGCCAAGCCATCATTGATATACCTGGTATTCGTTATAGGCAATGGTGAGCTATGGCTAAATCCTACAACATATTTCTTATTTGTTTCATGGTTTCATATAACTTGTCTATTAAAGTAATTTTTAACAAAAAAAAACTTATTGATAACCAAACACCTATTAATTTTTTATCAGAAGCTCTATTTCTAAAGGCTTTATTAGTTTAAGTTTTACTTGAAAACTGTATTTGAAAAGTTATATTAAATGGAGGTTTAGTCTCAAACTAATATTTAAAAATGGTTAATTTCTCCCATATAAAGTTTGGTCTAATTACCCAATTATGTCACATATTTCTCAAATTACAGGAGTTGAAGGAGCATTTACCCTATTCAAAATTAGGTACCAAAATTTCCTATTCCCTAGTGAGTATA
Source organism: Zanthoxylum bungeanum (assembly GCA_019454045.1). Classification (NCBI taxonomy): domain Eukaryota; kingdom Viridiplantae; phylum Streptophyta; class Magnoliopsida; order Sapindales; family Rutaceae; genus Zanthoxylum; species Zanthoxylum bungeanum. Next base: position 190,511 of record SKCR01003456.1, read on the forward strand.
AGATTTGAAATATTGAGTATAGATGGATTAGTCTTAATACCATAATGAATATGAAAGATGATTTTAAACATTTAATTTGAGACGTCAATTAGTAAGTGTTCGTAAAAAGACAGTTAGAATTTGATTATCACAATATATTTATAATGAAGTCTATCAAAATCTAAATTTATCTATAGCCTATCGGGAATTTAAACACATAAAATTATAGCATTATTCAGAAATTTATCAAATAGACCTTAAAAATATACGTCTAATAAAAATAAGATCTATTCCACATATAAAATACTTGATAGGAAAAAAAAATGAGTCTTTATAAAATTCCAACTCTTATCCTCAACAAAATGAAGATAATAATGTTTTATCACCCACCTATATCATAATGATTTCAAACCTGTTGAATCAAATGAAGATAATAATATTTTGGAATAAATGGTAGTGTACATGGTGTTATTAACTTTTTTTTCTAGCTCTGGAATGGAATCTACACAGCTTTTTATATTTATTTTTATCTTTTTGCTTGTTTAAATAATTGAGTAATATTTTTTTATTTGCTTTAATCATTGCACTGTGGGGTCTTAGTCCTTGGTGGAATCCAACATAATTGAAGCATGCTTTTTTTTTCTTCTTTTTTTTTTAAAAAAAAAATATTTTAAAGATTATTATAATATACTCATAACGTTGTTGTAACATCAAAAAAAAAAACATTTTAAAGATTATTATAATATACTCATAACGTTGTTGTAACATCCCGCTTAGGCCAGGATGCTACCGGCAGGAGACAGGCTAAACCCACCTCCATAAGCCTCTGAACCTAACGAAATTTCGGCATGATGTATTTGTAACATCATGCAACCTGGCCTGGGCCAGCATCCACAAACAAAAAAAACACAACAACCTCGGCCTCAGGCCGGAAACACAATATAAAGGCCTCAGGCCTGAACTCAAAGAACAAATGCACATACTTGGCCTCCGGCCAGAACTCAAAATAAACTATGCTATTACATGACTAATACAAATGAAATACAATTGTAATTGTAAATACACAACAATGAGTCGTGATGACCCAACTTGACCCAGGACTCAAAATGCTCTTGACTGCAAATGGGGCGATCCACTGTCTTCACAGAAAACATGCTGACCAAGTATGTCAGCTACAGACCTGCAAAACTAACAAACTGTTTTGATGTGAGTAATAATGACTCAGTAAGTAATCATGCTCATATCTTGAGTATCACACACAAACAAGTTATGAATTATTAATCTGTGTTAGTAGACATGTTATAAATTACTTATCCTCTTTAACTAACTATACATAAACTTAATCATGTTTCTTGTTTATACTTTCTAACATCCATAATCTAGTCATCGGGTTTTCATAGTTCTATCTATTGTGTCAAGTCCTATTACGTTCCCACTGTGTTACTCTGATATTTTTCCACTTTTCTCTATACTTGTTTCTAATCTAGTTCCGACTTTTATTATAACTATCTTTCTTTGATATCATTGAAATATCATCAAATCGGTTTATAAAATATTATTTCTTTTAAACATCCAACAGATTAGAATCAGCCACATAAACATGTATATAAAACCATATGATCATACGCTAATATCTTAACAATTGTTCCTTCCATGTGAACGTATAATACACATAGGCTTTAATCACAAATATATATATATATATATATATATATATATATATATAATGTTAAATATATGCATCTCAGATGAATTACTAACATATATAATTCATATGCATGTCGTGTATACTATATAAAACTTTAACATGCTATACTTTTTAGAAAATACTCTTTGAAAACTCTTTCTGAAAAACTATTATCTGAAAGTTTCTTTCTGAAAATCCTTTGCTGAAAACCTTATTTTTACTTTCTGTTTCTGGAGAAGCTCTTTCTGAAAACTGTAAACTGTATTTGGGGTATCTGCTGAAAACTGGCGCATAGGGGCGTTACGTATTGTCGTCCCCCCATACGCCCTAGAGCTAGATATGCAAATCCATGACATTAGGACGTTACGTATCGCCGTCCCCCAAAGCATGCCATACCTGCCCTGAAACTAGTGGTATTGGGGCGTTACGTATCGCCGTCCCCCAAAGCATGCCATACCTGCCCTGAAACTAGTGGTATTGGGGCGTTACGTATCGCCGTCCCCCAAGCCACAACTAGAACTGGGGTTGCAAATCTATGCTACCGCCCAAGCAGCTCTGAACTGGAGATCAGGTACACGATCCTATGCCGCCATCCTGTCTCGTAAACTAGGATCTAGGGGCGTTACGTATCGCTGTTCTCCTAGTCCTCTACATGTGCACATGTCTCTATCCGCCAATTCCATCTCTGTATAAGTTACATATTGGGGTGAGTTCTTCCCTCATGCCCCGCAAAACCATAAAATCATATTTCGTATGTTAAAACTATAAGAGACGTTTTCTGAAGTACATTTTTTTCCAAAAGCATCTGAAAACTCTTCTTTAAATCACTTTGGATTTCGAAAATATTCTTAAATTTAACTCAGCTTTGAAAATCATAACATACCAATATGCACATACATTTCTCATGTCAACTCAATAATTCTATAACTCATATACATACATCACATATTAACATATATACACGTTTTCATCTCACATTCTTATAGACATAATCGTATCATCATTTACATACTCACATATCTCAAAATTCATATAATATATATAGCACTATTCATATATATATAATCATATTCCAATTTATCATCACATAATCTCACAACGTCAAACCTATGTTTATACCTGATCAAATGTTTGTTTACTTATATGAACAATCATACTTTACCATTATCAGTTACATAACTTACATACCACTCTTGCACCCATAACTATAAACATTGCCAAATAAACTTTACATACCTCATTATATCATAATGTTACCTAAACTTGCATTCGTATTCAATATTCGAGTTTACTAAGCTAACTTCTACAATATGCTCATTATATGTTATTATCCCAATCTCCATATTTCATGCTTACACATATACATACCTACTAGTCTTTCTAGCATTCTCGCATTTCCCCATAACATATTTTATTACAAATATATCTACATTTAATTCATTTATAACATTAATCCCAATCCCTAGGGTGTAGTTCTCTACAACCCCCAAACCCAAGTATACTAAGACTATACACACAAACAAACATTTCAATCATTCATCGCATGGATTACTTACCTGGCTTGGCGGATACTCGTAATCCTGGTCTGATCTGTTAAAACAAATAACAACACATGTCAGAACCGCTATTTGCGGAACTTTATACTCATCTATATAAACTTCCGGACGTTCCCGGAATACACGAATCCTCACCGACTCTACGGTTTAAGCTTCATTGCTCTAATATGCCCTTCTATATTATTCTGACCTAACTAGATATCTCATATTCTCATTTTACGCGTTTGCGGCAAAACTTGCGGAAAAGTTTCTGTAAATGCTAAGGAGGGTCTCGAACCCTCCGAACAAATCTGAAATTACCTAATTACCCTCGCAATGTCATTTTAATACTGTTTTCATGATTACGATCATCTACGCTCGGTCGCGCGAGAACTCCCCGGAAACTCGCTAATTCTACCGGATCGATCATATCTCATCCGATTCTCCCCGGATTCTACCACATTTATCGTTTTAACACAATAATCATATTCATTCATTTCATGCAAATTCGTTACATACGAAACTACCAAAAAATCCGAATTAAATCGATATCTTGAAATAACAAATCTAAACGGAGAGGCGTACCAAAATTCCGAGGCCATATTCGGACTCCATCGGCAATACAAACGCGCTGTGTGATCGGAATTCCGATCGGAGTTACTGTTCATGTCGAGTTACTATTAATAGATCCGAATCTTCTTTCCTCCTCGTTTTGCGTGCCATCGAGCACGGATCGGGAAAACCGTCACCACCATCTCGTAGTAACTCATCGAGGGCTTCGATTTGACAGTGGCTCGGCCGTGAAATTAACCGACAAGCCGATCGAATAAACAATGTGCGCACCATTCTCTCCCATTTTTCCGCCGTTTTCCGGCACTTCCATGTAGGGGTTGGTGCTCAGAGCGCCAATTCCCGGTTGTATTTTTGTTAAATACTTCTGTAAAACGTTATTATCAGTAATAATATATGCAGTTTCTATAATATAATCTATTCTTTTATATGGTAAAGACGTAATGACCTTAGAATGATTAGTCATGATACAGTTGCAAAAGCGTCGCAACGGACATTGAGTCGTATCATGACGTTGTCATTCTCAGACAGTCCTGGTCAAGGTTTACACTACTTGGTCAGTATAGTAAACCCGTTGAGACCGGTACATGTCGTATACTGGAATATATGATTCCAATGGTTTCTCAATGAACCATAAGTCTTGGAGACTAGTATAGACGTGTAGGTGTTTATAGCGGATAAACACTGAACGACTCACCGAAGATTCTTAATGGATGGTACACCAGCGTCAATAAGAATCTTCTGGGTTGAGTAGCACTTGTGATTCTTAGACTTGAGATGCCATTGTGGGCACATGAGACATCTTCTACACTTAGATGGCAGTCACGTCACCGATCTATTTAGATCAGACCTCCGCCTGTTCGTTGGGTGTAGATAGATCCTCAGGGTGTCCTATGTGTATCAAGATAGGATCCGTCAGTTCTGTGTACCAGAGCATAGGTAGTCCATATGATTAGCAATCAGATAAAACCATGGGCCCGTGGTAAAGTTTAGAAGCTAGTTCTAAACATTCTTTTAGAGATTGCTAATAGAATAGTCGACTGGATAATCCCGATAGAGATTTGACGTTTACATCTATATCTCTGGGATTTATCCGGATACCTGTGACGGAGGAATTATACATTTGCCATGACCTCGACCTGTATGGTTCAGCGAGATTATCCGTGATCGTCATAATCTACGGGTGGATAGATTATGGACACGAATTTGATTTCGTGACGGATATACCTGAACCTAGAGAGTCTCAATAATGAAACATACTCGTAGAGCACTAGAGCAACATTAATAAAAATATTGATTATTTATAAAGTCGTTTAATGGTTAAACGCAAGATACATGCTAAGAGACTAGATAGTCATTTGCTTAATTATTGTGTATTTACATTTAATACTTGATTAATTTAAATACACATTAATTAATAGTCAAAATGAGTTATTTGACTTATTTCCTAAATGAATATATGTTTTTAATATTTAATGTAAATATTATACATATATTTAATATATTTGTATTTGATTAATTAATTAATTATTTAATTGTTAAATGATTAAATTAATTAAAATATAAATATCTTATGTTAGGATATTTAAAGTTAATGATGTTAGTTGCATTTGTTGACCAAAATAAATATAATAAAGTTGTTTAGAAGATATTTGTCAAGTTGACCAAATGAACTTGAAATGAAATTGAAATTATTTACTTTGTTTTGTCTTAGGAATTTCGGCCAAGGCTTAAATTGACAAGTAAATTGTTTTTCATTTCATTTAACACTTAAACTAATACACTTTATCAAAACAACTCCATTGAAGAAACTTGGAAAGCTTGAGGAAGAAAGACTTTCAAGAAAAAGCTTGGATTTTAGTAAGTTTTTCAACTTGCTATTAGAGAGGAATATGTTCCTTAGGTTCTAGGCTTCAACATGTGATGTTCTTAGATTATTTCTTTCTTTATTTCTTTGTGTTTTTGTTGATGGAAGTTTGAATGAAGTGTTGAGCATGTATGGTGAAGAAGGTTGTAACTATTGTAGTTATAGTATTCTTTTAAGGTTTTTGAAACCATGTTGCTATTCTAGAGTTGTTGACCCACTCTTAAATGACCTAGATTTGATCTTGAGTTGTTTCATTGTGTTGAGACTTGAATTGGATGAAAGATTGATGATTGAAACAATTGATTTAATGTAAATGGCCTAATTTGCCCAATTTGTGGAAATTGAAAAATTAGGGTTCATACCTATTCCAAATTTGGGGCTTTTGAGATATGTTGTGCATTTGGGTGTGTATATGATGCATATAAAGTTTCATGTTGATTGGATTACATTTGGATGTGTTTTGAAGCATGAAATGACAAAAGGCACAAATGTCCCCCATTTGAAGCTCTCGGCCAAGATCTTAAATTTTGGGTTTTTGTTGCTTTTGGTGTTTTGATGTTTTGAACATGCTAAGTTCATCTTAGAAATGATTTAGAATCATTCAAAATTGATTGGATCAATTTCGGACTAAAATGGACAAAATACCATATAAGGGTAATTTGGTAATTTCACTTGAATATGATTCATTTGAAATTTTATTTCATAATTTGATTATTGGGTAATTAAATAAATATGTTTATTTATTTAATCCGAGAAAATTTTTGAAATCTGAAAATCGGAATTTTCCCGCTTCCGCTGCGTTACCGGATTCACCCCCTAAAAACCCCTTCAAAATGGTATCAGAGCGAGTCTGATTCTAGGCCACTTAAAATGATTAGCCTTCATTGAATCAATGTTTAATCATGTTTTCTTGACTTTATGCATGCTTATTAGGAACTAATTTGATTAGATTTAGGGTGTATGACACTTAGCGGAAAATCCCTAATAATAAGGTTTAAATGTAATTATGTATTTGATGCATGTTATATGGTCCGTCTTGTCAATACGGTTTATGAATATCTCTTTGTGACTACATCCGAGACCGTGCCTCTGCTGTGAGGGTGTAGCCGATAAAGATTTATTTATACCGGATGTATATATGATACTAGATAAATTCAAGTAAAAGCGGAATTCTGAACGTGCCCTAGCTGTCAGGATTACGTAAGTAACTTGAGTTTATCATTGACGAGTTTTAACCTTGGTACGTCTCCTTGTGGGCCTGCCTTCGCAGCGACAACGAGAAACGGCCAGGACCGGAACTTAGGAGTCACTTTTGAGTGATTGACAAATGAGTTGTCTACCTGATGAATATACGTAGGCGAGACCGTGCCTCTGCTGTGAGCTGAAATATATTCACGGGATCCACTTTCACTATTATATTTAATTTAATTATTAAATATTTGTATTCTGTTTTGGGATTACAGTATTGCATGATTTAGTGGGAGGGGCATATTAGATTAAAAATCCATGATCTAGTTTATGCTTTTGATATTATATGAAACTGCTTAATTTCTGCTAACCGTTTTTCGTGATCTATATGATAGATTTGCGATGGCGGCACAATCCACAAACCAGTTTGCGCGTATGTTAGATGCGAACAAACTGAAAGGCGCTGAGAACTTACAGACTGGGAATTGGATTTGAGGATTGTCCTCGATTCCGAAAAGTTGGGTTATGTTCTTGAGGGTCCGTTGCCCCTTGCAGTGGGTGAGGATGCTTCGGAGGAGGAACGCCAAGTTTTTGAAGCTTGGAAGGATGATGATTTAAGGGTTAAATCATACATCCTTAGTTCGCTCTCTCCGAAACTCAAGCAACAATACTATGGAACGTCAGATTCCTATAGTATGATGACGCGATTAAGACAATCGTTCGAGAACCAGGAACAAGTTATTGTTCACAAGGTCGCCATGGAACTGTTCCATGCGCGTCTGGATGAGGGGCAAAGTGTTAGCCCACATGTTCTTCAATGATCGATTTGATCGATCAATTGAGGCAACATAATCTCATCCTGAATGACATTCTCGGTAGGAGTGTCATTCTTGGTTCTCTGCCAGCTTCATTCCGCCAGTTTGTGATGTACTTCAACATGCACGGGACAGTCTGCACCTACCAGGAGCTACATAGGATGTTGCTCACGGCAGAAGAGGATCTGAAGAAGGGAGTACCGACTCGCCCTCTAGATCTACTTCTCTTTGCTTCTTTCCCAAGGAATGTCCAAGGGAAAGAAGAAGAAGAAGGCCTTCGGTCCTCAACAGCAGGCGAAGATAGCTAAGCCCAAAAGGCTTCTGAAGACAAATGCCACCACTGCGGCAAAGGTCGGGCACTGGAAGAGGAACTGTCCTGATTACATTGCCCAGCTGAGGAGAGACAGAGCATCTACATCAGGTACTTTTATTTTTCCAGTTATTGATTTATCTTTGGCTTGTGAAGCCGTTACATCCAGCTGGATTTTAGATTCTGCTTGTCCCATTCACATTTGCAATTCGTTGCAGGTGCTGAAGGAAAGTAGGAGGCTGAAGCCAGGGGAGATGCAGTTGCGATTCGGGAGTGGAGACTCTTTGGATGCAGTTGCAGTGGGAGTATGCGAGATCTCATTGCCGAATGGGACACTTTTGTTAATGACTGTCATTTTGTACCAGGATGTGTCGCTAATATTATATCACTTTTTGTATTGATACAGAAGGCTTTTGTATTAATATTAAGAATAGTTCTTTGTATTTATATGATAGAAAATAATTTCAGATCCTTAGTTGTCCAAACCAGCATGGTCATTATACATTGCAAACTTCAAAAGATATATTAAATACTGGAGTTAATAAACGTAGTTAACTAAATTAATAATACTGAACTTTGGCATATGAGACTTGGTCACATTGGCGTTAAACGCCTTACCCATTGGTTAGGAATGGTTTGATACCAGATCTTACCATTGAATCCTATCCAACTTGTGAATCCTGTATTCAGGGTAAAATGACCAAAGCCCCATTTTCTGGTGTTGGACACCGTGCCATTAACTTACTGGAACTCGTACATTCTGATGTATGTGGTCCACTAAGTCAAACTGCTCACAGTGGTTATTCATACTTCGTTACCTTTACCGATGATTTGTCACGGTACGGTTATGTCTATTTGATGCGACATAAATCGGAAACCTTTGAAAAGTTCAAAGAGTTCCGAAATGAAGTAGAAAAACAAACTGGTAAATATATTAAATGCCTTCGATCAGATCGAGGCGGCGAATATATGAGTGGTGAGTTCATGGATTATATGAAGGAGAATGGGATTCTCGCTCAATATACTCCTCCAGGTACACCACAACACAATGGTGTATCTGAAAGGAGAAATCGGACTTTATTGGATATGGTCCGATCGATGTTGAGTTTCACAGATTTGCCCTATTATTTATGGGGTTACTGTCTCTTAACAGCCGCACATCTTTTGAATAAGATTCCTTCAAAGGCTGTTCCTACGACACCGTATGAGATATGGTTCGGTAGGAGACCGAATCTTAATTATATTAAGGTTTGGGGTTGTCCTGCCTATGTCAGGGTGACTCAGCAAAGTAAGCTTTCGCCTCGAGGGCAAAAGTTTAGGTTTGTTGGATATCCCTCAATACGAGGGGATATCTGTTCTATGATACCGAGCATCGAAATGTGTTCGTAGCTCGCTTCGCAAAATTTCTAGAAGTAGAATTTTTGTCAGAAGGTGGTGATCATAGACAGGTTGAGCTTGATGAAGTCCAACCTGAAAACAACGAACCAACGGAGGAACCTGAAGTTCAAGTAGATGAAGGACCTTCAACACACACACTCCGTAGGTCGGAAAGGGTATCTAGACCTCCTGAACGCTTGTATTTGATACAAGAAAAGAGTCTGGATGTTCTCTTAGTTGAAGAGACAGATCCTTTCACCTATAGAGAATCGATGTTGGACATCGACTCCGTGAAATGGCAAAGTGCCATGAAATCCGAGATAGACTCAATGCATGAGAATCAAGTTTGGGACTTGATTCCGCTTCCCGAAGGAATTGTTCCTATCGGTTGTAAATGGGTTTACAAAGGAAGCGCGGGCCTGACGGTAAGGTTGAAACTTACAAGGCCCGACTGGTAGCAAAAGGTTACACGCAGCGACCTGGCGTCGACTACGATGAAACTTTTTCACCGGTTGCAATGCTTAAGTCTATTCGGATTTTGCTTTCTATAGCTGCGTATCATGACTACGAGATTTGGCAAATGGATGTCAAAACGGCTTTTCTAAATGGATTTCTTGATGAAGAAATCTATATGGAACAGCCGGAAGGTTTTGCGTCCAGCGAAACTCGGGTATGGTATGTAAGCTTAAGAAGTCCATTTATGGACTTAAACAAGCTTCACGAAGTTGGAATCTTCGATTCGACGAGATTATCAGATCGTCTGGTTTTCTAAGAATTCGGAAGAATCCTGTGTGTATCAGAAGGCCAGTGGGAGCATGGTCGTATTTTTAGTCCTATATGTTGATGACATCCTAATCATTGGGAATGATTTAGGTATGTTACAAAGCGTTAAAGCATATCTCTGTAAGAATTTCTCCATGAAGGACCTGGGAGAAGCTTCCTATGTTTTAGGGATAAAACTCTATCGAGATAGACAAAGGAGGCTGATTGGGTTATCCCAATCAACGTACATAGATAAGATCTTGGAACGGTATGTTTTGGTAACTGTAAGACAGCAAACATACCGTTCAGACATGGGATTCATCTTTCAAGAAGATGTGTCCACAACAGAAGATGAGAAGGTTAGAATGTCTAACCAACCTTATGCTTCGTGTTTGGGTAGCATAATGTATGCCATGTTATGTACGAGGCCTGATATCAGTTTCGCTGTTAGCGTAACTAGCGATATCAGTCCAATCCAGGTAATGACCATTGGATGGCCATTAAACATATCCTAAAGTATCTTAAAGGTACTAAGGATAAGTTAATAATTTATGGAGGAAACGAACTGCAGGTTAACGGGTATACAGACTCCGATTTTCAATCGGATCCCGATGATAGAAAGTCTACATCTGGATTTGTCTTTACCCTTAACGGAGGTGCAGTTTGTTGGAAGAGTTCCAAACAGGGATCTACAGCTGATTCCACCACTGAGGCGGAATATATTGCAGCTTCTGAAGCCGCAAAAGAGGCTGTGTGGATAAAGAACTTTATCACAGAATTGGGAGTTGTCCCAAGTATCGAGAATGCGATTCCGTTATACTGTGATAATACTGGAGCCATTGCGCAAGCAAAGGAACCGAGGGCGCATCAGAAGTCGAAGCATGTGGAACGCAAGTACCACATCATTCGAGAGATGTGTCGCGAGGGGATATTGTCGTGTGCAAGGTACCGAGTGAAGATAACGTAGCAGACCCGCTGACGAAGGCCATACCTCCGAAGTTGTTTGATAAACACGTGGAGTCGATGGGTATTAGATACAATCGATATTGGCACTAGAGCAAGTGGGAGATTTTGTAGGGGTTGGTGCTCAGAGCGCCAATTCCCGGTTGTATTTTTGTTAAATACTTCTGTAAAACTTTATTATTAGTAATATATGCAGTTTCTATAATATAATCTATTCTTTTATATGGTAAAGACGTAATGACCTTAGAATGATTAGTCATGATACAGTTGCAAAAGCGTCGCAACGGACATTGAGTCGTATCATGACGTTGTCATTCTCAGACAGTTCCTGGTCAAGGTTTACACTACTTGGTCAGTATAGTAAACCCGTTGAGACCGGTACATGTCGTATACTGGAATATATGATTCCAATGGTTTCTCAATGAACCATAAGTCTTGGAGACTAGTATAGACGTGTAGGTGTTTATAGCGGATAAACACTGAACGACTCACCGAAGATTCTTAATGGATGGTACACCAGCGTCAATAAGAATCTTCTTGGGTTGAGTAGCACTTGTGATTCTTAGACTTGAGATGCCATTGTGGGCACATGAGACATCTTCTACACTTAGATGGCAGTCACGTCACCGATCTATTTAGATCAGACCTCCGCCTGTTCGTTGGGTGTAGATAGATCCTCAGGGTGTCCTATGTGTATCAAGATAGGATCCGTCAGTTCTGTGTACCAGAGCATAGGTAGTCCATATGATTAGCAATCAGATAAAACCATGGGCCCGTGGTAAAGTTTAGAAGCTAGTTCTAAACATTCTTTTAGAGATTGCTAATAGAATAGTCGACTGGATAATCCCGATAGAGATTTGACGTTTACATCTATATCTCTGGGATTTATCCGGATACCTGTGACGGAGGAATTATACATTGCCATGACCTCGACCTGTGGTTCAGCGAGATTATCCGTGATCGTCATAATCTACGGGTGGATAGATTATGGACACGAAATTTGATTTCGTGACGGATATACCTGAACCTAGAGAGTCTCAATAATGAAACATACTCGTAGAGCACTAGAGCAACATTATAAATAATATTGATTATTTATAAAGTCGTTTAATGGTTAAACGCAAGATACATGCTAAGAGACTAGATAGTCATTTGCTTAATTATTGTGTATTTACATTTAATACTTGATTAATTTAAATACACATTAATTAATAGTCAAAATGAGTTATTTGACTTATTTCCTAAATGAATATATGTTTTTAATATTTAATGTAAATATTATACATATATTTAATATATTTGTATTTGATTAATTAATTAATTATTTAATTGTTAAATGATTAAATTAATTAAAATATAAATATCTTATGTTAGGATATTTAAAGTTAATGATGTTAGTTGCATTTGTTGACCAAAATAAATATCTAATAAAGTTGTTTATAAGATATTTATCAAGTTGACCAAATGAACTTGAAATGAAATTGAAATTATTTTACTTGTTTGTCTTAGGCAATTTCGGCCAAGGCTTAAATTGAACAAGTATAAATTGTTTTCATTTCATTTACACTTAACCTAATACACTTTATCAAAACAAATCCATTGAAGAAACTTGGAAAGCTTGAGGAAGAAAGACTTATCAAGAAAAAGCTTGGAATTTTAGTAAGTTTTTCAACTTGCTATTAGAGGGAATATGTTCCTTAGGTCTAGGCTTCAACATGTGATGTTCTTAGATTATTTCTTTCTTTATTTCTTTGTGTTTTTGTTGATGGAAGTTTGAGAAGAAGTGTTGAGCATGTATGGTGAAGAAAGGTTGTAACTATTGTAGTTATAAGTATTCTTTTAAGGTTTTTGAAACCATGTTGCTATTCTAGAGTTGTTGACCCACTCTTAAATGACCTAGATTTGATCTTGAGTTGTTTCATTGTGTTGAGACTGGAATTGGATGAAAGATTGATGATTGAAACAATTGATTTAATGTAAATGGCCTAATTTGTCCAATTTGTGGAAATTGAAAAATTAGGGTTCTAACCTATTCCAAATTTGGGGCTTTTGAGATATGTTGTGCATTTGGGTGTGTATATGATGCATAAAGTTTCATGTTGATTGGATACATTTGGATGTGTTTTGAAGCATGAAATGACAAAATGGCACAAATGTGCCCTCCATTTGAAGCTCTCGGCCAAGATCTAATTTTGGGTTTTTGTTGCTTTTGGTTTTTGATGTTTTGAACATGCTAAGTTCATCTTAGAAATGATTTAGAATCATTCAAAATTGATTGGATCAATTTCGGACTAAAATGGACAAAATACCATATAAGGGTATTTGGTAATTTCACTTGAATATGATTCATTTGAAATTTTATTTCATTATTTGATTATTGGGTAATTAAATAAATATGTTTATTTATTAATCCGAGAAAATTTTTGAAATCTGAAAATCGGATTTTCACCGCTTCCGCTGCGTTACCGGATTTACCCCCCAATAAAACCCCTTCAAAATGGTATCAGAGCGAGTTGATTCTAGGCCACTTAAATTATTACCTACATTGAATCAATGTTTAATCATGGTTTTCTTCCTTATGCATGCTTATTAGGAACTAATTTGATTAGATTTAGGGTGTATGACACTTAGCGGAAAATCCCTAATAATAAGGTTTTAATGTAATTATGTATTTGATGCATGTTATATGGTCCGTCTTGTCAATACGGTTTATGAATATCTCTTTGTGACTGCATCCGAGACCGTGCCTCTGCTGTGAGGGTGTCGCCGATAAAGATTTATTTATACCGGATGTATATATGATACTAGATAAATTCAAGTAAAAGCAGAATTCTGAACGTGCCCTAGCTGTTAGGATTACGTAAGTAACTTGAGTTTATCATCGACGAGTTTTACCTTGGTACGTCTCCTTGTGGGCCTGCCTTCGCAGCGACAATGAGAAACGGCCAGGACCGGAAACTTAGGAGTCACTTTTGAGTGATTGACAAATGAGTTGTCTACCTGATGAATATACGTAGGCGAGACCGTGCCTCTTCTGTGAGCTGAAATATATTCACGGGATCCACCTTTCACTATTAATATTTAATTTAATTATTAAATATTTGTATTCTGTTTTGGGATTACAGTATTGCATGATTTAGTGGGAGGGGCATATTAGATTAAAAATCCATGATCTAGTTTATGCTTATGATATTATATGAAACTGCTTAATTTCTGCTAACCGTTTTTCGTAATCTATATGATAGATTTGCGATGGCGGCACAATCCACAAACCAATTTGCGCGTATGTTAGATGCGAACAAACTGAAAGGCGCTGAGAACTTTACAGACTGGGAACTGGATTTGAGGATTGTCCTCGATTTAGAAAAGTTGGGTTATGTTCTTGGGGTCCGTTACCCCTTGCAGTGGGTGCGGATGCTTCGGAGGAGGAACGCCGAGTTTTTGAAGCTTGGAAGGATGATGATTTAAGGGTTAAATCATACATCCTCAGTTCGCTCTCTCCGAAACTCAAGCAATAATACTATGGAACGTCAGATTCCTATAGTATGATGACACGATTAAGACAATCGTTCGAGAACTAGGAACAAGTAATTGTTCATAAGGTCGCCATGGAACTGTTCCATGCGCGTCTGGATGAGGGGCAAAGTGTGAGCCCACATGTTCTTCAAATGATCGATTTGATCGATCAATTGTGGCAACATAATCTCATCCTGAATGACATTCTCGGTAGGAGTGTCATTCTTGGTTCTCTGCCAGCTTCATTTCGCCAGTTTGTGATGTACTTCAACATGCACGGGACAGTCTACACCTACCAGGAGCTACATAGGATGTTGCTCACGGCAGAAGAGGATCTGAAGAAGGGAGTACTGACTCGCCCACCTAGATCTACTTCTCTCTGCTTCTTCCCAAGGAATGTCCAAGGGAAAGAAGAAGAAAGGGAAGAAGAAGAAGGCCTTCGGTCCTCAGCAGCAGGCAAAGATAGCTAAGCCCAAACGGTCTGCTGAAGACAAATGCCACCACTGCGGCAAGGTCGGCCACTGGAAGATGAACTGTCCTGATTACATTGCCCAGCTAAGGAGAGACATAGCATCTACATCAGGTACTTTTATTTTTCCAGTTGTTGATTTACCTTTGGCTTGTGAAGCCGTTACATCCAGCTGGATTTTAGATTCTGCTTGTCCCATTCACATTTGCAATTCGTTGCAGGTGCTGAAGGAAAGTAGGAGGCTGAAGCCAGGGGAGATGCAGTTGCGATTCGGGAGTGGAGACTCTTTGGATGCAGTTGCAGTGGGAGTATGCGAGATCTCATTGCCGAATGGGACACTTTTGCTTAATGACTGTCATTTTGTACCAGGATGTATCGCTGATGAGTGACATTTATCACTATTTCCCACTCATTTAACTTAACATTTTGTATAGTTTCTTGAGTTTTTACGATCGTTTTGATGTGTTTTATTGTTATCTTGCAGATAAATAAAGTTTGGACAGCACTGGAGGCAATTTGGGGCAAAATCGGACAAAAATGCGTCAACAGGGATATTTAGTCTTTTGCGCGTCGCGACGCTGGAACACTGCGCGCCGCGACGCCCAGCGTGAGCCGAATTTGCTAACATGCGCCTGGTCAACGGTCAACAATTTGAGAAGTTTTGACTTTGTTAAAATGCGCCGTGCCACGTGTCACCATCACATCGAATCTGCTAACATGCGCCATGCCACGTGTCATCATCATATGCTGCCGACACTCAGACTTGACACATGTCGCCTCGTCATCAGCCATGTCAGCGGTCAATGAGTCAACTTCGCCATGTGTCACGCCTCGTCATCAGCCACGTCACAAGGTCAACGAAGTCAACTTGCCACGTCAGCCTCACGTCATCGCCACATCATCAATGACGTCATCATAATAATTGAGAATTAGCCGCCTTGACACGTGTCGCATGTACAGTCATCCGCCTTGCTACGTGTAGCCTTCTCATTGTGCCACGTCGACGAATCCAGCGTCGCGACGCTGAACTGCTTGGCGTCGCGACGCGAGAACAGTGCTCGAACAGTGAAAAATTTTACTATAAATAGAGCGCGAATTTTCAGTTTTTAACACACCATTTCCTCTCCCAAATCCTATGTAATTAGGGAGTTTTTCTCTCTCTAAATTTCTTTTAATTTAGTTTTGTAAATTTTAATTACGTTATGTAATAATAATAATTTACTTTCTTTATTTTACAGTTTTTACTATTCACTATGCGGAGGTAACTTCCCTATGCTAGGGTGAAAGGTAATTATTTACTATGGCTATTAGATTAATCTCCCTTAAAAATAATATATTTACTATTTAAAATTCTGATTAATAAAGGAATTACCGCTATATTGGTCGGTTGGTAATTTAATTTTAATCTGGTTTAAACCTGACTAATCAAGGAATACCGCTATATTGGTCGGTTGGTAAATTTATTTTCTATTGGTTTGAACCTGATTAATCAAGGAATACCGCTATATTGGTCGGTTGGTAAATTTATTTTGGTACTGCCTTATGGCTGGATTATGGACAAATATTACCACCTATATGGCTGGTTGGACTTAATTTGACTTAATCAGGATACCGCCAGATGGTCGGTTGGTAAAATATTATCACAGTTTATATATTATTTTATGGGAGATATCTAAATTAGTAATAGTAAAAGTAATTCCTTTTGCCTTAGCATTTTTTTATTTCATTTGTAATTTACTTTTTAGCATTTTCATTTACCGCAATTACTTTTCAGCATTTTCATTTTATGTCTTTTAAGTTTTTACTAGCCCTAGCTATGTGTCATAACTAAGTTAGTAATCTAGGGTTGTGATGAAAATCCAATATCACCGGTTTATAAGGGTTAAATCATAATTTGGGTAATATAAAGATTTATTTATTGAGTCTTAATCTTAATGCTTTTATTAACTGGCCACTAATAAATTGATAAGGTAAACTTAAAATGAACTAGACATAGGGATTTTAAGTTTAAGACCTCAGACTCAATAACCCACGATCTCTTTGAGAATAGATAACCTTTTAATAGATTTCCTTACAGGATAGGAATATACCTGTCGGGCGGAGGTAGCCATAATTGGAACTTAATCTTAATGAATCCATATAATTTGGTTGACATAGACATATGGTTCAATTAGGTTAAATGGGATATGTGTAATTGACCATCGGAAGAGGCTTTTATATAATTTAGTGTTCCAGGTTAATAAATCAATATTTTACCCAATTATATAGATAACCACTTCATCTTTAAATAATAATTGGAATAAATCACAACCCTAGATAGTCTCTAATATTGAATTTTCTTAAATCAACCTTAAAACAATTTCATTTACTTATCTATTTTTAAATTTAGAATCGTCACCTTTTCAAATTAATCAAACAACCTGTTAGATACTAGTAATCATTTGACCTTATAAAAAATTTAATAGATAGATTTTAAGTCCTCGTGGGATCGATACTTTTTTATACTACTTGAACGATACGTACGCTTGCGTTATACGTGTGTGTTTACGCCGGTCAAGTTTTTTGGCGCCGTTGCCGGGGACTTAGTTATCTTTTATTATTAGTTTAAGGGTTATATACTTTTACTTGTATCTAATTCTTTTTACTTATTGTTTTTATTTTCTTGTATTTCAGATTCTCAAGAAACTTCATGAGACGAACCAGAAGCTTTGAATTCCGACCGCTTGACCCAGAAATTGAAAGAACTATCAGACAGTTGAGAAGGGAAAGGCGAGAAGGCCAAGAAGCCTTAGTCAACATGGAACCTGACCTTTGGAGGTTGCAGCACACCAATTCCCATTCGAGACAGAACCATTCCGGTGGTTAGATGGCCTCATTTCGTGTATTGTACTTCCTCCTTTACCAGCAAATGCACGTGATATCAAAAACTTGCATTCAGATGATTCAGCAAGCAGTTCAGTTTGGGGGAAATGCAATTGAAGATCCTAATGCTCACATTAGCAACTTCCTGGAAGTTTGCGGCACTTTCAATTACAACCGAGCATCAGAAGAAGCAATGAGACTGAGGGTTTTCCCATATTCCCTGAAAGACAGAGCAAAAACATGGCTACATTCACTACCAGCAGGATCAATCACAACCTGGAACACTCTTGCTACAAAATTCCTTGCAAAATACTTTCCACCAGCCAGAACTGCAAAGTTGAGAAATGACATCACATCCTTTGTGCAGCAAGATTCAGAATCCCTGTACGAAGCTTGGGAGAGATACAAAGATTTGCTCCGGAAATGTCCACACCATGAGATTCCAAAATGGCTTCAAGTCCAAACTTTCTACAATGGACTTTCTGGACTGATGAGAACCACAATCGATGCTGCTGCTGGAGGAGCTTTAATGGCAAAAGGAGAAGATCAAGCTTGAGACCTAATTGAAGAAATGGCCAACAACAACTCCTTGTGGCCAACAGAAAGAAGTCTGATTCAAAGAATTGCAGGAATCTATGAAGTTGGAGCTAATACAGCACTCAACACCAAACTAGATCAGATATGCAAATTCATGGAGACTCTTACCACTGGATCCACAAGTTCACCATATGGAGGAGCACCAGAGCCAACTCAACCTGAAGAAACGGTGAATTATGTCAACAATTTCAACAGACAGGGGAACAATCCATATTCCAACACCTACAACCCAGGGTGGAGGAATCATCCTAATTTTTCATGGAGTAACAATTCAGGGCAAAAGAACTATCCACCACCTGGATTCCAGCAACAGAATAAAGGCCAGGAGTAGACAAATGAACTAGTATTGGCAGAGATGCTAGCTCAATTAAAAAGATATGAAGCTATGATTCAGAGCCAATCAGCTTCCATCAAAGCACTGGAGAATCAAATCGGACAACTGGCCAATGCTCAGAGTTACAGACCACCAGGCAATCTTCCCAGCAACACAGAACCAAATCCAAGGAACCGAGGGAATGAGCAATGTCAAGCCATTACCTTAAAGAGTGGTACTGAGATCAACAAAGATGTTGGAGTCCAGATATCTCAAGAAGAAGTTCCAAAAGAAGCCGCCGAGAAACAGATGGAAGAAAAAGAAGCAAAGGAAAAAGTACCAGAACAGATCACTCCACCTCCACCTTTTCCTCAGCGTCTTCAGAAAAGCAAAATGGATAAGCAGTTTGCTCGTTTCTTGGAGATTTTCAAAAAGCTACACATCAACATACCATTTGCAGAAGCCTTGGAACAAATGCACAGTTATGTCAAATTCATGAAAGACATTCTTTCACGAAAACGGAGATTGGGAGACTACGAGACAGTAGCTTTGACAGAAGAATGCAGCGCCATCATTCAGAGGAAACTTCCCCCGAAGTTGAAAGATCCTGGCAGTTTCACAGTTCCATGCACCATTGGAGAACATTATATTGGTAAGGCTTTATGTGATTTAGGTGCCAGTGTTAATTTAATGCCTTTTTCTATTTACAGGAAACTGCAAATTGGAGAAGCAATGCCTACCTCAGTATCTTTGCAACTTGCTGATCGAACACTCGCATTTCCGAGAGGAGTCGTGGAAAATGTGCTGGTTAAAAGTTGACAAACTCATCCTTCCAGCAGATTTCATCATCCTTGACATGGAAGAAGACAAAGAAGTACCTATCATTCTTGGGAGACCATTTTTTGCTACAGGTAAAACTGTGATTGATGTACAAAAAGGAGAACTAACAATGAAAGTGCAGGACCAAGAAGTAACCTTTAATGTTTTCCAAGCCATGAAATTTCCAAGTGATGAAAAGGAAGAAGAAGAATGCTTCAGAATTGATGTTGTTGATAAAATTGTTCAGAATACTGAGTCAAATCCCACAGATACACTTGAAGCTTGCATCACCAACATGACAAACAACGAACTAGATGCTGAAATCTTGGAATGTATCAACTTCCTTGACAAACCATTCCGATTCAAAGTAACACCACCAGTTGAAAGCTTGGAATTGCCAAAGAAAGATCGAATCAAGCCTTTGATTGAAGAACCACCGCAGCTGGAACTAAAGTTACTTCCGAGCCATCTCAGGTATGCATTTCTTGGAAACTCTTCTGAATTACCTGTTATTATTTCTTCTTCACTAACATTGGAACAGGAAGAAAAGCTACTAAGAGTGTTACGAGAACACAAAAGAGCCATTGGCTGGACTATAGCAGACATTCGAGGCATTAGTCCATCATTTTGCATGCACAAGATTCTAATGAATGATGAATACAAACCAACAGTGGAGCATCAACGGAGACTTAATCCTATCATGAAGGAAGTCGTGAAGAAAGAAATCATCAAATGGTTGGATGCTGGTATCATTTACCCCATCTCAGACAGCACTTGGGTAAGTCCTATGCAGTGTGTACCAAAGAAAGGAGGAATTACTGTTGTCACAAATGAAAAGAACGAGCTGATTCCAACAAGAACGGTGACTGGATGGAGAGTATGTATGGATTACAGGAAGCTGAACAAAGCCACGAGAAAGGACCATTTTCCGCTGCCATTTATTGACCAGATGTTAGACAGACTAGCAGGACATGAGTTTTATTGTTTTCTTGATGGATATTCAGGTTACAATCATATTTCCATCGCACCAGAAGACCAGGTGAAAACTACTTTTACATGTCCCTATGGTACTTTTGCTTTCCGCAGGATGCCATTTGGATTATGTAATGCCCCTGCCACTTTTCAACGTTGCATGATGGCTATTTTCTCAGACATGCTGGAGTAGAGTATGGAGGTTTTTATGGATGATTTTTCTGTATTTGGAGATTCTTTTGATCATTGTTTGTTAAATTTGGAACAGGTATTACAAAGGTGCGAAGATACAAACCTGGTACTCAATTGGGAGAAATGCCATTTCATGGTACATGAAGGTATTGCTCTTGGACACCGGATTTCACAAAAGGGAATCGATGTAGACAAAGCAAAAATCGAGACAATTGAGAAACTACCTCCACCAACATCTGTAAAAGGGATTCGGAGTTTCCTTGGACATGCAGGTTTTTACAGGAGATTTATCAAAGACTTTTCCAAGATTGCCAAACCTCTTTGCAATCTCCTGGAAAAAGATGTGCCTTTCAACTTCACCAAAGAATGCCAGGAAGCTTTTGAGATCTTAAATCAGAAGCTGATTTCTGCCCCCATCATTGTAGCACCAGATTGGACCCTTCCATTTGAGGTAATGTGTGATGCTAGTGATTTTGCTGTAGGTGCAGTTTTGGGAGAACGCAAAGCAAAGATTTTCCACACCATTTACTACTCCAGCAGAACTCTAAATGAAGCTCAACTCAACTACACAACCACTGAAAAGGAGTTGCTAGCAGTTGTGTATGCTTTTGACAAATTTCGCTCCTATCTGCTGGGTCCCAAAGTAGTGGTATATACAGATCATTCAGCAATCAAATATCTGATCACAAAGAAAGATGCCAAACCTAGATTGATCCGTTGGATACTTCTTTTACAAGAATTCGACGTAGAGATCCGAGACAGGAAAGGAACAGAAAACCAGGTGGCAGATCACTTATCGAGGCTCGAGAATGTAGGCATTGTATTTTTAAACATTAGCCCAATGATGAGTCTCGTATGGAGGCAACTACTTCTTTAGTCATGAAAGTCGCGGGAAACGGACGTTGGAAGGGTAAAGTTGGAAAATAGAATTTTTGATGGAATTAATCTCGTTGTTTTCGCTTCGGTTGCTTGTTGGACTTCCGTTTCAAAGCTCACCTTAGGCCCAAAACTCCCATAGACCACATACCTAACCCAAACCAAGCCCAAATACCCAAGTCAACCCAAGTCAAACCAAGTCAAACCAAATCCATGACCAAAAGAGAGTGATTCACGCCCATAGCCTTCCTAAATAGCCAAAATCACATTTAACACATGCCTAAATCAAATCAAATCCCTACCAAATCAAATCCAATCCCAAATCCTAATTAGGATATCTATTCCTTATTAGAAACCAATTAGGAGATTCTCTCCTATTCAAATTAGGAAAGTCATCTCCCTTTGCCTATAAAAAGAGGCCTTCACCCCCCATTCAAAACCTAGCACACATATCTCACAAATCACGTCCCAAACACTTTCTCAAGCCTCCTTGCACGTCCAAAAACCTCCTTGAAGCCTCCATTGCCGAATCATTAAACCTAAGCATCCTCCATTGCCGCATCATTCTTCCTTCACCAAAACCCTTCACGCCTAAACCCCTTTTCACAGCCCTCCATTACCAAGTTCCAGCCACCATTCACAGCCCTAAAACACCTTAAAATAAGCCTCAAATACAGCCCCAAAGTCGCACAAAAGACCCCCCATTCACAGCTCCAATTCAGCGCCCAAAACAGTCCCGAAACACCCCTCACTGCACCTTGAACTGCACAGTTTCGTCCCCTGTTCTGGTCAATTTTTGTTGCGTCTTCAACCCATAAAACAGTCCTAAAATCACCTAAACACCATCCCAAAAACCTCCATAAAGTTTCCCTAAAAAATCCCCACAAACGCACCTCCCTAAGCCTTCAAAATCACCCAAAACAGTCCGCTAAACCATCAAGACAGTGACCTGAAACATAGCAGCGAAGCAGCAGCGAAACGGACTTGAAACAGCAGCCCGAGCAGCAAAACAGCGAGGAAAGACGTGGAGTTGGTGAACTAAAAGAGTAGCGGATCATTCACCCTTCCAACGGACGTGTAACGCCCTTTCTTAGACGACAAAAGAGGTTAGACCTGAGGGCACCTTTCTACTTATCTTCTTTATTGTTGTTTTATTTATTTTGATATATAATGGCATGAGAGTCGTTTGAAGCATGATGTGATTGTTGGGTGAGCGGGATATGTGTTCCCTTTTGTGGTATATCAGATGGAAACCCGGACGTAAATTCCATAGCCGATTCCGAATGGACGGTAGTATGGTCTGCACTCGGGATACAATGCCACGTACCACTTAAGATACACGTATCTCGTCTCATCCAAATTTGTATTTGAGCATGTTATAGACTTTAGATTATTGTTTATTATTTAAAGCATGGTTTAATTTAGTTTGTTATTTATTTGTTAAAGCATGTTTAGGTTGTTCATTATGCATGTTCTTAGTTTATGATGCGTTTGGGTAATGATTTATGCATGTTGATTTAATGGTTCAATATGCTTGTTGTGTTACATTGCGTGGAATTATTTGGATGAAAGCATGTTAGATCTAAGTACCCTTGAGCATGATTATTGAGTAGACTTGGTTAGTTCATTGCACAAATTATATCATCACAAGTGACATAAGTAAGGGACCATTCCGAACCCAACGGTTTGAGGTCTTCCCTGCGAGGGGTGAGTGCGGCCTTAAATCTTTGTCCCGGTTCACACCGGGTGTGGCGACTCCATGTTATTTCGTACTTCCCAACTAGGCCGCGAGCCTAGAGAAGCGTCGCCCAGGTTCTGTTGTCTACAGTCTGGCGACTCCACTGGGGATATTTTAGAATTGGCCTCGAAATCATGTCTTGTGATGTGTATAATTTGTGCATTAGTTGACCATTTCTATAGTGGGTTGAGGGGGTTAATCAAAGGCTTTGTTGATGCTAGGTGATGGTTGGGTGTCTTCCTTCACTCATTACCCTTCGGGGAAAAGCTGTGAAGGCACCTAGATAAATCATTACTTGTAGCTCGTTGTGATATACTAGTTTGGAGGACTCGTTGTTTATTCCTGACACCAAGCGATAAGAGCCTAAGGGGCTTGGGTACTTAAGAGAGCCTCGCTCCACCTTCCCTCTGGGGAATCTACAACGGGAAATCCATTCGATAGTTAGTCACACACCGTAACTCGTTGGCACGTACCGTAAGGTATAAAAAAGGTGCACTCACTTGGTCGCTCGAACCCTTGAGTGGGGAGTCCTAGTTGTGGGTAATCCTTCGTCAAACGAGAGCCTTTGTTCGCGCCCCGTGAACCCACTTGTGAAACTTAGCCTTGAAAGAACCGGTAGTTATTTATTTATGTTTGTGTGTTGGACCGCCGTCATTTGGATCCAGTTGGACCTTTTGTCAAAAGATGTGAACTTGTTGGGCATTTAAACTGGGGCAAGTTTGTGTCCTTTGATAGTTGGGCCAAAAGCTTCTAAAATGCCGGTGGGCCACTTTGTGAATGGGCCTTTTATCATTTGAAGTTATTTAGCCGTATCATTGTAAAGTGTAAACCTGTTGGGCCTTTTCAACTGGGACAAGTTTGCACCGCGCAATGGTGCGATTGAATGCTTTAAAATGATAATGGGCCAACTTATATATTCCATGCATCGCATACATCTCATGCATCTCATGCATACATGCATCATGTTAACCCTTGTGTCTTAAAAGCCATCATGGATACCCGTTGGGTTAGAAAAAAAAAAGTCAGAGCATTCCTTGGGAAAATCCAGTATATCAGTCGGTTCATTGCAAAATTGACGTCAGTGTGTGAGCCTATCTTCAAGTTGTTGAGGAAAGATCAGCCGGTAAAATGGAACGAACAGTGTCAGGAAACATTTGACAGAATAAGGGAATATTTGGTGAAACCTCCCGTCCTGAGACCTCCGAAACATGGCAGACCTTTGGTGCTCTATTTGGCTATTGAACCCGAAGCGCTGGGGGCGATGATGGTACAAGCCGATGAGACAGTAGTAGAGCACGCCATCTACTACCTCAGTAAGAAGCTGCTTCCGTACGAAGCTCACTATCAAGAAGTGGAGAAGATTTTTCTAGCAGTAGTGTGGGCGTCCAGGAAATTTCGCCACTATTTCCAGTCTTACAAGATCCAAGTGCTCGCAAAGGAGAATCCTTTGAAGTATCTACATTTGGTGCCTTCACTAGTTGGAAAGCTGGGCAGATGGTTAGTACTGTTGACTGAATTTGACATTGAGTATCTCACTTCAAAGGTAATCAAAGGGCGAGCCGTGGCAGAATTCCTAGCCTTGCAACCTGTTGAAGAGGATCAGTACAAGTTTGAGTTCCCCGATGAAGAAATCCAGGCTATAGCAGTCCAAGGATGGAAGATGTATTTTGATGGAGCAGTGAACTGCAAAGGAGCCGGAATCGGTATTGTAATAGTAACCCCTGGGGGAGAGACTTTGCCTATGGCCAAGAGGTTGACGTTCAGGGTAACTAACAATATGGCTGAGTATGAAGCATGTGCATTCGACTTGACTGCATGAATAGCCTTGAGAGCTACGAACGTGGATGTTTACGGAGATTCAATGTTGGTGATCCAACAGATGCAAAGAGAATGGGAGTTAAAGTTAAAGAACGTTTGAAGCCGTACTTATTCCACCTCAGAAACCTAGCACATGCTATCCCTAACTCAAATTTCAGCACTTGCCTCGGGAAGAAAATCAGATGGCAGATGCATTGGCAACGCTAGCCGCAACGTGGGAGAATCCAGAGAAATTAGTGATAAGACCACTTGTGTTGACAACGGCCAGCAAACCGGTTTATGAGATAGAGAGGATCTTGGGAGTAGAAGTCGATGACGGAAGACCATGGTATTATGACATCCAGAGGTATCTGGAACATGGGGAATACCCAGAGGAAGCGAGCAGAAAAGACAGAATCGCCATTCAGAAATTGGCTGCTCAATATGTGAGTCTGAAGGGAGAACTCTACAAAAGGCAAGCGAACGGTGTTCAGCTGAAATGCTTGAGAAAGGATGAAGCTCAGAAGATAATGGATGAAGTGCATACTGGCGTTTGTGGACCGATATGAACGGATTGAACTTGTCCCGCAAGATTGTGAGACAAGGCTTTTACTGGTCAACCATGGAAGCCGACTGCCGCGAGCTGGTAAGGCACTGTCAAGATTGTCAAGCACACGGGAATTTGAATCATTTGCCGCATACAGAATTGCACGGGTTGTCAGAACCGTGGCCTTTCTCAGCATGGGGAATTGATATGATCGGAGAGATTCGGCCGAATGCATCAAACGGACATCGCTTTATAGTGGTAGCAGTGGACTACTTCTCAAAGTGGGTAGAAGCCGAGTCATTCCGTAATGTCACGGCAAAACAAATGGCTAAGTTCATAGCCCGGAATCTCATATGTCGGTACGGTATGCCGCATCACGTGGTTACGGATAATGGAGTCCAGTTTCAGGGAGAGACCA
This sequence comes from Zanthoxylum bungeanum, assembly GCA_019454045.1. Taxonomy (NCBI): domain Eukaryota; kingdom Viridiplantae; phylum Streptophyta; class Magnoliopsida; order Sapindales; family Rutaceae; genus Zanthoxylum; species Zanthoxylum bungeanum. The sequence goes on from SKCR01003456.1 coordinate 216,680, forward strand.
AGGCGATGTTACAGAGGTATGGGATAGGTCATCATAAGTCTCACCACATACAGGCCGCAGGCTAATGGAGCAGTTGAGGCAGCCAACAAGACAATAAAGACGATTCTGGTGAAGACGACGGAGAATTACAAAGACTGGGCTGATAAGCTGCCGTATCCCTGTGGGGGTACAGAACATCTGTGAGGACGGTGACCGGGGCTACGCCTTACTCTTTAGTCTATGGAATGGAAGCGGTACTGTCGGTGGAAGTTGAGATACAGTCCATGCGGGTGTTAGCAAAGCAGCAGAATTGCCTGAACGAGAATGGACCTCGCAGAGGTTTGAGCAGTTAGCATTGATGGATGAGAAGAGGATGAAGTCCTTGCATCACATGCAGATATATCAGAAGAGGTTGGCCCGAGCATTTAATAAGAAGGTGCGTCCTACCAAGATCAAGAAAGGTGATCTGGTACTTAAGCAGTCGAAGCCGTCGATGACAGACCCAAGAGGGAAGTTCAGACTAAATTGGGAAGGACCATACATTGTTCAGAAGGTAATGGGAAATGGAGCAGTGAGACTGTCGGACTTGGAAGGGAATGAGTTCACCGAGCCGATCAATGTTGACAGGTTGAAGTTGTATTTTGCCTGAGGACAGAAGACTGAATAGTCATCCGCAGAAGACCTAACCCAACGGGATAAAGAGAACTCATGCATGCATGCACACATATAACCCATTATTGCATTCCTTTTTTTTGCGTGTTTTGTGTTTTTGTTTTATATTCACAGGTATCGAAGAATAAAAGAGAAAACGGAAAAGACAAGCTAATCAGAAACAGCGAAAGCACTGTATTGATTTGGGAAGAAATCCTAAGGCTGAGGTCCACATCGGTGTTAAGATTCAGATGGTAATCTGAGGGTTAAGGCCCTTTTTGAGTTTGAAATTCGGATATATGGATCCCGGGGGCGAAGCCCACATGGTCCGCAGTAAAGAGGAAGATTCCTTTGATTGAGTGAGTGGGATGAGTAAAAAAAAAAAAAAGAGTGAGAGAAGAAGTCTTTGATGGTTAAAACATATGTCCGGTGATGACATTATGTGCTGTAGGGAGAAGCCTTAGAAGCGAGAAGCGCGAGACGCGCTCTTATCCAGTATTCTGAATGGATTGATCTCGGCTGGACTCATGAAGCACTTGATAAAGGTATCTCAACAGTAGAAGCCTGAGCGTTGATGAGATGACTAGTTGAAGAGATGGTGGATCGTGTGAAGACCGTTTGCCTGGATGTCCACACTGATTGCCTATGCTACGATACATGATATGGTTGAAAATAAAGAAAGAAAAGTCTCTACAATGAAAGAAAAGAATAGACCGCCTATAACTGTTTGGCCAAATTTTGAACCCATGGGCATTTCGACCTTTACTTCAGGCCCAAGCTGCCATCGCAGATTCCACTCTCTTAGGAAGCCCAGATTTAGTATATATCGGCCCAACGACTCGCAGGCCCACACCAGTACAGATCCAATGACCCACCATATGTAAGCCCACGTAACGCCCAATGACATAAACACCATTCATGAACCCATCCGTTCCAGACTACAAACAGGCAAATGCAGTAATAGCTCCTCATAAAGTCGATCTAACGGACGAGCAATTAAATAGCAATAAAGACACATAATTACAACAGGTATATAGAGAAACGAGGCTCCAAGAGGAAGGGAATGAAACTCTCATAGCTCAATCACATTCAACTTCTAGCTTTCCTACCCACAGCTTTAGGACATCCTCAAGCTCATCAAACCTCCGACTGACCTCCCTCATGGCAACCCCATGAAGTTCAAGGTAGTGTATCCAAACTTTGACTTCCCACCTTCTAACTCTTAGTACCTTCACTGACTTGAGCGTCGGAGTGCCCCCGGGGCCCACACCACCCGGTGGGCAGTGCTCCTGCTCATTCTACATCTTTGCTTTGCAGGATCGCCAGTGCCCCTATACAAAATCTCGATTGTGGACCTCGGCGAAAACCAGCGTCTACAATTTGGCGCCCACCGTGGGGCCCTAGTGATTCTTAGCAAGCAAAGACATCTCTATCTACGATCCTTTCACACACAACGATCCATGGGTTGATTGTCATCAACCTCTTACTACATGTGAAATGATGGTCATCTTCCTTAGAATGCATGGATTGCCTTCAGCTCCATACTACGTGATTGGGTTGTCTCTTATGGACTTCTATAAGGAACAAGTACTTGGCAAGAAGACGGTGTCCCCAGTTGACGTACCCGAATGAAGACTTAGCGTGGACATCTTTTTTAACATTACCAGGTATGTCTTGCATCTTTTAATAATGTCCCGGTCGACATTAGAAATGCATGTGACTTATAATTGGTGTCAAAGTTCGGGACTTGTTATGGATGTCTCAGTCGACACTACACTATATAGCTTGATAATTATTATGGGTGTCCCAGTCGACAACAATATGTGGCTTGGGACTTGTAATAGATGTCATATTTAGTATTATAATTTATAGTATGAGACTTGCTAAGGGTGTCCTGGTCGACATAAGAATTTACAACTAGGCAATAGTTATGGATGGCTCAGTCGACATTTACAATGTCTGGCATATTACTTGTTAGGGAGCCCCACTCGATATTAGAGTGTTGTTGAGGATATCCCAATTGATATTACCTTTGTGTAGCTAGTCACTTGCCAAAGATTTCACTTGACATCCCACGTAATAAGATGTAGCACTTGTTTAAGATCCCATCCGACATGAGATGGAAGAAGACTAACTTACTGAGGTATCATTATATAAAGCAATTGATGTTTCAGTATTCAATGTTGAGAGCCCAACTGAGCAGGAGTATGAAAAATAAACTGTATAATAAACAACCAGTCACATATGTGAGACAATTCAAATCATGGAAATTCCCAGCGCCTAGTCTACACACACGAGCTATGAAGAAAGCTCTCAGCCGAGTGAAAGCCCATGGACATGCGGGAGAGATCAGCCAGCCCAAATAAGCAAAAATGCGTAGGCTCAAAGTTTTCAAGCTACTCCAACTAAAGACATTCAATGCTTTGGATAATCTCCATCAAGTTTACATTGTTACGACCACTCGCACAACAACAGTAATCAAAAAAAAAAATTAACATTTATCTGTAACAATTACTCTATTCTAAAAGGCCTGTAAATAATTCCACATAGACAAACCCAAACCTTGTCTTAATCTCAGTCATCATTTTTCCTCTCATTGAAGCCTCCACAAACCCAGATTCGAAAATTTTCTAGATTTCCAGCGCTACCTCAGACGAAGCCGACAAACTCACCTTGGACCAGTGTTCTCTTGAACTAGCACCTCACTTCTTCAAAGCCGAATGATGCAACAAGGATCAAATCTAGAGACATTGGGTCATCTATTTCCACACGACTCCTGACCCAATAGGGCGTCCAGACGACACCTATAAATGCTTGGTGTTAGTCAAAACCACCTTCAGCTCGACAAATCCTAAGGTAATAGACCCGCACACATATATATAATATCATACCACATAGAGGGATCAAAATATAATTTGTACAACAAAGCCCACCAGCCGTCACCAGGCCTAGCAACACGACACCTTGACGACCCCTGATCTTGTGATGATAATCAACTACACCACCCAGACGACTCATACCCAACAGATGACCCACATTAACACAATCGTCTTCTGCTCGACTCAAGGAGAGGTCGACTCGGCATTAGTCCGTAGATACCTCTTAGGGACTGAAACCTAGGATGGTGAAGTTGCTGTAGAAGTACATGGCAGCGTTGACTAGGGATGTTAATGGTGAGTTGAGTTTTGATTCGTATGATGAGTCTAGTGTGAATTTCAGCTAGGAGCAGCCACAGAGAACAAAAGAATCTGTTGTGGAAGAAATTGAAGGAATTGTGAGAGATTGGAGAAGAGCGTTTGAGCCTAATGGATCAGTCAGTGTGTCTGATTTGTTTTCAAATTTGTAGAATAAAGCCTTTGTGGCATTTTCTCGAGCAGTTGGCAGGCTATATTTGGGTTCTACACGTGAGAGTCAAAGGCTAAATTTCATATCCCATTACGTTCAATTTTCCAAGAATACATTAAAATTTTCAATTGTTTACATTCATCTCATTCGTACGAAGTGAAGATGTTCGCAATCTCAGGGCTACTGGTGTCTACTTCTTTCTTGTCGTAGACCTTTAAGGCTTGATTGGGTTTTTGCTCGTGTTTGGTTGGGCTTGCTAAGGCTTGCTGGAAGACTTTGTGATTGGAGTTTGTTTGTGGATGATTGGGGTTGTGCGGAATGAATGGTTTATGTTCCAATTTTGAGTCTACAATCGGGTTTTGAAGACTGAGCAAGCAGAAGGATATATGGCTTATCGGGTTCATGCGCGGGAAGATCCAAGAATTCTTGAGTATCACTGGTCTCTCAGATTGGAATTCCTTGGGGTTTTGGGTTATATCATTGAGGTATTTTTCTCGGGTTTGGTCTTGCTCAAACATTCGAGCCAAGCTTCATGGGTTGGGCGAGGGTGGCCCCTGGACCAGTGTGTATCATGGGACGCCTGATTTATTCGTTGGAGGTGGCTTCGATTTGGTTCCATGTGGAGGAGACTACTGGTAAGGACCCTGAGATGCCACCATGAGCGAGACTCCAAGCTCAGGATACCCTCCAATCCCCATCAAGCTTCACATGGCAGTTTAAAAATAATCACTCGACAAAAGAAACAGAAAGTTAAGATAGAGTGAGGCCAATTGTTGATGTGAGACTCATGAGCTTAAAAAGGATGCTTCAGATGAAGATTCATCATGTGGTGGTTGTCCCACTCGACACTACACTCAGCATAATGCAAATGTCTCACTCGACACTACATACATGCAAATGAAGACCCCACGGTACATGCACTATATTGATCTGCGTATCGTGTGGCTGCATGGAACTCGATGCAACCTTACTGAATAGACCAATTTCAGTAGACAAACACCCATTGTTATAAATATCACCGTATGGTCCCATTCAATAAAATTTTCAGTATAGTGTATGACCAAAATAATCACATGTGACGCGACATAAATGAGACAGCCTGCATCTCACAGCTGAGTGAATCTCCTTCACCATTTATCCAATAAACCCGCTCGACAAAGCTAACAAAGTGGTTGAGAGCTTGCCCAAAATAACGACGTGGACACTCACTATGAATGATATCTCCACCACACAACAATATCACTGAAGTCCAGCCCAGTCGACGCGATGAATGTGTGTGTTAGAAGTGCAGTTCCAATTCGTAGTGTGATAGACGGGGTGAAACATAACTGATTGGCATACTCACCCATGCAAATGCACATGTTGGGGGATCATTTCCTTCTCCATCACCGTTCCTCTTCTTGTCGATTACCAAGGCTTTGCCGCTTCCTTTGCTAATAACCGATGTGGGATACTCGGCTTGTTTTGTTTATATTCGTAGCAGCTGTTGACATTCTTTAGTTGGGCTCCAACGGCGGCCCAAGTTTTGTGTGTCTGTGATCTTTGTTGGGCTTCAACCGCAGCCAGGTTTTGGACGTTTTGTGGACCGTGATTCTCTGGGCCTTTTGGGTTTTCCACGTTCGCTTGAAGCCTGGTTATTGGGCTGGAATGGTGGCTTTTGTGGACTTGGGCTATACTCTGTGTTGTTTCTTTGAGGGCTGATTGGGCCGTTTCTTTTGCTCTTTCTTGAGCTCTTGTACCCTTCCTGGTATGCCCCTTGTATTTATTAGGACATCTTCTTTTGGATGTAAAATTGTAATTTTCCAAAAAAAAAAAAATATATATATAAAAAAATATAATATAATAATACTTAGCTCGGTTTGCTTTTGCTCCGTGTTTTCTCAATGGGAGTCTTCGGTATTGGGGGCTCGGACGACATTATTCCCCATATTGCATGGAATGCAGTCTGAGCAGATGTGAAGTCCACGTGGTCTTTGAGAGAAAAATTGTCGGGCCTAATAGATGAATTATTACCCTTCATCTGCTCGGCTGGAAGGTCCTCCAAAGATATGCAGCATGCTGAGGTAGGTTGGATTTAAAATTGGATGTTGTGTGGTGTTGTCGCCTGTAGAGAGAACTATTGGGTAGGGCATGTTGTTATTTTGTCTTAATTCAAATTTTCAAGTAGCAAGTTGTCACTTGGGCGCATGGGTAAATTCTTCTTTGGCGTAACTTCTTTATTTAACTCTTTTGGGATGCAAGAAGAGCTTGACAAACACCTGAAGTTTACTATTCCAACCCGGCCTCCTGTGTACGCCTGGAGTGTATTGCACGCTGCTTCAATTTTTGCAACAATGCAGGAAGAGCAGAAGGCTTTCCAGATTGCTCATCAGTAAGATACCACACAATAGCATTTGTGATCACAAGTGTACCAAGATACTATGCAATAACATGAGCGATGTGGGATTGTCAGCCTTAATCGTGTGTGTTACTTTAAAGTGAGCTGAAAGCTTAATTGGGCTTGTTGTCGCATGGGTTGATGTGGGACCCATGAGATATTTAATTGGGCCTCTTGACACTGTAAAAATGAAGATTCAGCTTAAATAATGCTCCAATGAAGATTCATCATAGACCTTCATCAGGTGTAGTAGAGTAAAGACTATCCTAGACTCATCAAGTCAGTCGACCGAGACTCACCCCTAGACTCATGTCGAGTCAAGTTATAGACATGGATTACACATGTCGTATAACTTATATCTTCCTGGACTCATCAAGTCCAGTCGACCGGGGACATCCCCCATAGACTCATGTCGAGTCCAGTTGTAGACATGGATTACACATGTCGTATGACTTATATCTTCCTGGACTCATCAAGTCCAGTCGACCGGGGACATCCCCCATAGACTCATGTCGAGTCAAGTGTAGACATGGATTACACATGTCGTATAACTTATATTTTCCTGGACTCATCAAGTCCAGTCGACCGGGGACATCCCCATAGACTCATGTCGAGTCAAGTTGTAGACATGGATTACACATGTCGTATGACTCATATCTTCCTGGACTCATCAAGTCCAGTCGACCAGGGACATCCCCATAGACTCATGTCGAGTCAAGTTGTAGACATGGATTACACATGTCGTATGACTTATATCCTCCTGGACTCATCAAGTCTAGTCGACCGGGGACATCCCCCATAGACTCATGTCGAGTCAAGTTGTAGACATGGATTACACATGTCGTATAACTTATATTTTCCTGGACTCATCAAGTCCAGTCGACTGGGGACATCCCCATAGACTCATGTCGAGTCAAGTTGTAGACATGGATTACACATGTCGTATGACTCATATCTTCCTGGACTCATCAAGTCCAGTCGACCAGGGACATCCCCCATGAACTCACGTCGAGTCAAGTTGTAGACATGGATTACACGTGTCGTATGACTTATATCTTCATGGCCTCATCAAGTCCAGACGTCCGGGGACATCCCTCATAGACTCATGTCGAGTCAAGTTGTAGACATGGAACACACATGTTTCTTGACTTATATCTTGACCTTCACCTGGTTCAATCGATTGGGTACTTCCCCAAATGGATCTTGTAGACTCAAGTTGATAACTTGACATTCGTTTGGTTCAATTAGTAGGCAGCATCAACGCTCGAGTACACCAACACAGAATGGCATCAAGTGACTCGTGTGTCAAGTACTCTCCAAGCCAAGGACTCATTGACTTAGAGAGTAGGGGACAAACTGTTTGGGCCAAATTTGACCCATGGGAAATTTCGACCTTTACTTCAGCCCAAGCTGCCATCGCAGATTCACTCTTAGGAAGCCCAGATTTAGTATATATCGGCCCAACGACTCGCAGGCCCACACCAGTACAGATCCAATGACCCACCATATGAAGCCCACGTAACGCCCAATGACATAAACACCATTCATGAACCCATCCGTTCCAAGACTACAACAGGCACAAATAAATGCAGTAATAGCTCCTCATAAAGTCGATCTAACGGATGAGCAATTAAATAGCAATAAAGACCACATAATTACAACAGGTATATAGAGAAACGAGGCTCCAAGAGGAAGGGAATGAAACTCTCATAGCTCAATCACATTCAACTTCTAGCTTTCCTACCCACAGCTTTAGGACATCCTCAAGCTCATCACACCTCCGACTGACCTCCCTCATGGCACCCCATGAAGTTCAAGGTAGTATCCAAACTTTGACTTCCCACCTTCTAACTCTTAGTACCTTCACTGACTTGAGCGTCGGAGTGCCCCCGGCACCCACCACACCGGTGGGCAGTGCTCCTGCTCATTCTACATCTTTGCTTTGCAGGATCGCCAGTGCCCCTATACAAAATCTCGATTGTGGACCTCGGGCGAAAACCAGCGTCTACAATAACCGATAAGCGTGAAGCTACCCATGGGCGAGTATTAGGACCACCATGAGGAGAAATGCTACCTTAAAGGATAGGTGAGTCAGAAAAAGAAAAAAGAGAAAAGAAAAAAAATGAAGAGAAAGAGACGATGCAATAAAGAAGACCATATCATGTTAAGTATGCTACAGTAATCACAGAATGTGACCCAGACATCCAGGTTGGTTAGACCCACTGATCCGATTCTCCGAAGCGAAATCATCAAGTTGGCTGACTTAAGGAATAAGCTGCGAAGGAGCCTTAGCACACATACACACTAAGAGTCTGGTTCAGATCACCCATTCAGGGGATTGGGTTTGAGTATGTCGAATACTTCGAAGGTTCTTCGGCTTTGACGCAAAGCATCCGTTGAGGACAAAAATATGTTTAGCTATTGAGATTATCTCAAAGAGAGGCACTACAGTGTGCAAAATAGAGAATCGGCATCAGTAGTAGACCTGCCGGGTATGGCATTCTGTGGGCGAGGCCCACATTGGTTCAAATCAGTTTCAGCCAGGTACGGCACTCCGGGCATGGAGGTATCAGATCAGCCAGGTACGGCACTCCGGGTATAGAGATATCAGATCAGCCAGGTACGGTACTCCGGGTATGGAGATATCAGATCAGCCAGGTACGGCACTCCGGGTATGGAGATATCAGTTCAGACATTTGTGGCTCTCTAGGTACGGAGGCGTCACTGCGACACCCTAGGTATGGGGTTAGCACTCAGACATTTGTGGCTCTCTAGGTACGGAGACGTCACCGCGACACCCTATGTACGGGGTTAGCACTCAGATATCAGTTCAGACATTTGTGGCTCTCTAGGTACGGAGGCGTCACTGCGACACCCTAGGTACGGGGTTAGTACTCAGACATTTGTGGCTCTCTAGGTACGGAGACGTCACCGCGACACCCAAGGTACGGGGTTAGCACTCAGATATTTATGGCTCTCTAGGTACGGAGACGTCACTGCGACACCCTAGGTACGGGGTTAGCACTCAGACATTTGTGGCTATCTAGGTACGGAGACGTCACTGCGACACCCTAGGTACATGGTTAGCACTCAGACATTTGTGGCACTCTAGGTACGGAGGCGTCACTGCGACACCCTAGGTACGGGGTTAGCATTCAGACATTTGTGGCTCTCTAGGTACGGAGACGTCACCGCGACACCCTAGGTACGGGGTTATCATTCAGACCACAGCGACGCCCTAGGTACGGGGTTAGCACGCCAGGTACGGCATGTGGACTATTCAGACATTTGTGGCTCTCTAGGTACGGAGACGTCACTGCGACACCCTAGGTACGGGGTTAGCATTCAGACCACAGCGATGCCCTAGGTACGGGGTTAGCACGCCAGGTACGGCATGTGGACTATTCAGACATTTGTGGCTCTCTAGGTACGGAGACGTCACTGCGACCACCCTAGGTACGGGGTTAGCATTCAGACCACAGCGACGCCCTAGGTACGGGGTTAGCACGCCAGGTACGGCATGCATGTGGACTATTCAGACATTTGTGGCTCTCTAGGTACGGAGACGTCACTGCGACACCCTAGGTACGGGGTTAGCATTCAGACCACAGTGACACCCTAGGTACGGGGTTAGCACGCCAGGTACGGCATGTGGACTATTCAGACATTTGTGGCTCTCTAGGTACGGAGACGTCACTGCGACACCCTAGGTACGGGGTTAGCATTCAGACCACAGCGACGCCCTAGGTACGGGGTAAGCACGCCAGGTACGGCATGTGGACTATTCAGACATTTGTGGCTCTCTAGGTACGGAGACGTCACTGCGAACACCCTAGGTACGGGGTTAGCATTCAGACCCCAGCGACGCCCTAGGTACGGGGTTAGCACGCCAGGTACGGCATGTGGACTATTCAGACATTTGTGGCACTCTAGGTACGGAGGCGTCACTGCGGACACCCTAGGTATGAGGTTAGCACTCAGACAACCAACATCATCACTGCGGCACTCTAGGTACGGAGACGCAACCGCGACGCCCTAGGTACGGGGTTTAGCATTATCAACTCAGCACAGCAGGCAGACCAGGTGACAGCTGGCGAGCCAGGTAAGTAAAAATACATTGCACGTACTTTGATAGGATTGTCATTGTCACACACTGCACAAGTCCCATCAAAGTGGGGGCGCTGTAGGCATTGTATTTTTACACATTAGCCCAATGATGAGTCTCGTATGGAGGCAACTACTTCTTTAGTCATGAAAGTCGCGGGAAACGGACGTTGGAAGGGTAAAGTTGGAAAATAGAATTTTTGATGGAATTAATCTCGTTGTTGTTTTCGCTTCGGTTGCTTGTTGGACTTCCGTTTCAAAGCTCACCTTAGGCCCAAAACTCCCATAGACCACATACCTAACCCAAACCAAGCCCAAATACCCAAGTCAACCTAAGTCAAACCAAATCCATGACCAAAAGAGAGTGATTCACGCCCATAGCCTTCCTAAATAGCCAAAATCACATTTAACACATGCCTAAATCAAATCAAATCCCTACCAAATCAAATCCAATCCCAAATCCTAATTAGGAGATCTATTCCTTATTAGAAACCAATTAGGAGATTCTCTCCTATTCAAATTAGGAAAGTCATCTCCCTTTGCCTATAAAAAGAGGCCTTCACCCCCCATTCAAAACCTAGCACACATATCTCACAAATCACGTCCCAAACACTTTCTCAAGCCTCCTTGCACGTTCAAAAACCTCCTTGAAGCCTCCATTGCCGAATCATTAAACCTAAGCATCCTCCATTGCCGTATCATTCTTCCTTCACCAAAACCCTTCACGCCTAAACCCCTTTTCACAGCCCTCCATTACCAAGTTCCAGCCACCATTCACAGCCCTAAAACACCTTAAAATAAGCCTCAAATACAGCCCCAAAGTCGCACAAAAGACCCCCCATTCACAGCTCCAATTCAGCGCCCAAAACAGTCCCGAAACACCCCTCACTGCACCTTGAACTGCACAGTTTCGTCCCCTGTTCTGGTCAATTTTTGTTGCGTCTTCAACCCATAAAACAGTCCTAAAATCACCTAAACACCATCCCAAAAACCTCCATAAAGTTTCCCTAAAAAATTCCCACAAACGCCACCTCCCTAAGCCTTCAAAATCACCCAAAACAGTCCGCTAAACCATCAAGATAGTGACCTGAAACATAGCAGCGAAGCCAGCAGCGAAACGGACTTGAACAGCAGCCCGAGCAGCAAAACAGCGAGGAAAGACGTGGAGTTGGTGAACTAAAAGAGTAGCGGATCATTCACCCTTCCAACGGACGTGTAACGCCCTTTCTTAGACGACAAAAGAGTTAGACCTGAGGGCACCTTTCTACTTATCTTCTTTATTGTTGTTTTATTTATTTTGATATATAATGGCATGAGAGTCGTTTGAAGCATGATGTGATTGTTGGGTGAGCGGGATATGTGTTCCCTTTTATGGTATATCGGATGGAACCCCGGACGTAAATTCCATAGCCGATTCCGAATGGACGGTAGTATGGTCTGCACTCGGGATACAATGCCACGTACCACTTAAGATACACGTATCTCGTCTCATCCAAATTTGTATTTGAGCATGTATAGACTTTAGATTATTTGTTTATTATTAAAGCATGGTTTAATTTAGTTTGTTATTTATTTGTTAAAGCATGTTTAGGTTGTTCATTATGCATGTTCTTAGTTTATGATGCGTTTGGGTAATGATTTATGCATGTTGATTTAATGGTTCAATATGCTTGTTGTGTTACATTGCGTGGAATTATTTGGATGAAAGCATGTTAGATCTAAGTACCCTTGAGCATGATTATTGAGTAGACTTGGTTAGTTCATTGCACAAATTATATCATCACAAGTGATATAAGTAAGGGACCATTCTGAACCCAACGGTTTGAGGTCTTCCCTTGCGAGGGGAGAGTGCGGCCTTAAATCTTTGTCCCGGTTCACACCGGGTGGCAACTCCATGTTATTTCGTACTTCCCAACTAGGCCGCGAGCCTAGAAAAGCGTCGCCCAGGTTCTGTTGTCTACAGGAAGTCAACAGTGTTTTGCAACACTGTCATTCATCACCATACGGCGGACATTTCATTGGAAACAAAACTGCAGCCAAAGTCCTTCAATCAGGTTTATTCTGGCCCACACTTTTTAAAGATGCTTATCTTTTTGCTTTTCAATGTGACATGTGTCAGAGAACAGGGAATATTTCGAGAAGAAACGAAGGACCATTGCAAAACATTCTGGAAGTGGAGATATTCGATGTGTGGGGTATTGATTTAATGGGACCATTTGTTCCATCATTTGGAAACATGTACATTCTGGTTGCTGTAGACTATGTCTCCAAATGGGTTGAAGCAATTGCACTGCCATCCAATGATTCCAAAGTGGTGATCAAATTCCTGAAAAAGAACATTTTCACTCGGTTTGGAACACCTCGGGCAATTATCAGCGATGGTGGCTCACATTTCTACAACAGATTTGATGCACTCCTATCCAAATATGGAGTTACTCACAAAGTTGCCACAGCTTACCATCCACAGTCAAATGGACAGGTTGAAGTTTCAAACAGGGAGATCAAAAGAATCCTAGAAAGAACTGTTGGATCAACAAGGAGGGACTGGTCTACAAAACTGGATGATGCATTATGGGCCTACAGAACAGCTTACAAGACACCCATTGGTATGTCCCCATATCGATTGGTGTTTGGGAAAGCATGCCATCTGCCAGTTGAACTTGAACACAAGGCGTACTGGGCACTGAAGAAACTGAATCTTGATTAACAAGCTGCAGGAGAGAAAAGACTTCACCAACTCAATGAATTGGAAGAATTTCGCCTACAGGCTTATGAGAATGCCAAATTATACAAAGAAAAGACCAAAAAATGGCATGACCGAAAAATAGTGCACAGACAGTTGGAACCAAGGCAGCAGGTGTTGTTGTACAACTCGAGGTTAAAACTTTTCCCTGGAAAGTTAAAATCTAGATGGTCCGGACCATTTGTGATCACTCAGATTCTACCATATGGAGCTGTTGAGTTACTGGATCCTAATACCAACAACACATTCAAAGTTAACAGTCAGCGTGTCAAGCACTATTGGGGAGAATCATTTGAGCGACAAAAAGAAAGTGTCACACTTTCAGATCCAGCATAAACGTTCGAAAAAGTCACGTCTAGCTGACGACTTAAACTTAGCGCTCGCAGGGAGGCAACCCATGCAATTTTTGTATATATTGTGATTTGGTGTGATTTAATTTTGTGTGTTTAGTTTTTGCAGATTAAGTCATTTCAAGATGGAAGAAGCTCTCGCAAATCTTCACAAGCAATTTCCTTCTCTCCCTCAAAAATCTCTGATGAAAGTCTACAAAGCTCGCTTGGAACGGATGAGACTACTGACAATACATGGTGTGCCCAATGACATTCATTGGGTAATTGAAGCACGAGTCCGATTGGCAGGTGAATCCTCTGATTCTTTTATTTCACACTTGCCTGGTTTTGGAAGAAGCACCTATGCAAAGAAACGAAGAGCTAAGCAAATGGGTGTTTGTTACAAATGTGCACGTTGGAATTGCAATACTCATTGTCGTTCTTTAGGAATGGTGTCTGTTAATCGCGAAGATAAAATTAAATTCATTAGGAATGGCTTGAGTAAGGAGTCTTTAGATGATATATCTTCGACTCTTGAGACGCATCCCAGTGGATATGTTCACATAGGCTTTCGCAGATTACATACACAATATCAAAAAGAAAGACAACAGTTAAGTCTTGGGAATCTGACTCAAAAAGACCCTGTTTGCCAATTTATAAGAAAATTGGATGGGAAGCTTGTCCCTGACACATAGATGTCAATCAAGCCGTTACTTTTCTTGTACATATTATATCTCTTTGTCTTTTCCTAATAATATTGATTTGTTTTGTTATTTTCTTTTATTTTCTCCGACAGGATCCAGATATTTTTTGACTATCACGATACTTTTGTACTATTATTAATCGTCCTTTGGAAGATACTTGTGCTATTTTTACTAACCCATTTTCAGGTATTATAAATTCAACTCATCATTGTACCTTTGAAGTCATCCAGAGTTGAGAAAAAAAATACATAGAAAAATGGAAGCCACCTCAAGAATACGAGTTGAAAACATTTGTGTGTTTTGCGGTAGTAGTGTTGGTACTAAACCACAATACATAGAAGCAGCACAGGAGTTGGGTCGAGTATTAGCTGCAAGAAATATGCACTTAATATATGGCGGAGGAAATCTTGGACTTATAGGGATCGTTTCAAAGGTCATACAGGTAGGAGGCAGTCACGTTTTGGGAATCGTCCCAAAACCCTTAGCTGAGGCAAATCTTATTGAACCAACAAAAGGAGAGGAACTGATAGTGCCAGGTATGTCTGAACGACTGGTAGAAATGATTAACCGTGCTGATGCTTTTATTGCTTTGCCAGGAGGCTTGGGTACATTGGAGGAAATTTTTATTGTGTTATCTTGGGCGAACCTGAACATACACCAGAAACCTCTTGGACTACTCAACGTTGATGGATTTTATGATTTTCTTTGTGTGTTTCTTGATGATGCTCGGAGAAATGGGTTCGTTTCAAAGCCTATGAAAGAACTCCTATTTACTGCCAGAACTGCTCCAGATTTAATTGACCAACTCATAGCCTATGAACCACAAATTGACCCTATCATTTCAAAGATAAATTGGTCTGGGGACGATCGTGGTAAAAGACGTCGGGTTAATCTGGATCTTAACCTTTAATTTCCTGTAGAATTTCAGTTAACCAGGTATTATCATCTAAACTCTTCTTCTACTGTTTAAGACATTGGGGACAATGTCTCATTTAGGTTTGGGGGAGGGAATTAGTTGATTAATATCTTGTTTTTAGTTGTATGTTGTTTTTATTTTTAGTCCAAAATTTTTCGAAAAATACAAAAAAAAAATTGAAAAATTTTCAAAAATTACAAAAATATTTTGCATTTTTGTGTTTTTATTTTGACTAAAAAGCTGGAATTGGTAAGAGATAGCCGAGTAAGGAATTTCCTCTCCTGAGACGTATCTCAAACCTATTTCAAAACAAGTTAATTTTTGTTTATTTCCTTTTTAATTATTTAATTTGTGAATTCTCCATAAAACTAACTAAAATGGATCTTCATATGTTCAGTTGACATGTATTATGAACTTACATGGAAACATACAGACATGAGCTAAAATTGAAAAGTTTGTAATATTCAGTGCTATAGTTTAACTGGAGGAAGCATCTCTAAATAGTGATGGAGTAAAAAAAAAATATATATATATATATATATATATATATTATCTGAAGTCTGAGTAATTAAGTTCGTAGGGGTGTCTTAACACCTGGTGCCCTAAAGCCAACTGGTTTGGGAGCCACCGACCCAAAGCTCGCTACATAGACGGAAGGTATTGTATATAAATAAAAAATAGAGAAAAAATCAAAGAAAAAATCAGAAAAATCAGAAAATTATTCCATTGCTACACAAAGGTGTGAAATCTGATAGAACTTTAGGACAAAAATATTACTCTCTTATCAACTGCACTTATGGCTGTTGTGGGCAAAAATGAGTGATTAATATTCTGTTGGCTGTGTATATGGAGAATGGCAAAAATAATCGGAGAATTTACTTATTCAGTAATTTAGAAAGAAACAAAACAACTAGTAACTTGGAGTAGAATTTTCACCTGATTAGTCACTATCTTTCTTTATTCTTTTTTTGCTTGTCTTTTTGCTTTTGTGTGCATTAGTTTTACTAACTTTTTACTTTTGTAAAATGTTTGTGGGTATCATTGCTGTAAACCCTCACGAGACTACACTCGTCCACTAGGGACACCTAGGGGTTTAAAGGCTTGTTGCATATGCTAAATGCAACCGTGATCCCTACGAAAATGGCTTAGATAAATTTTGTTATGTTATTTTATTTTGTATTTTGCTCGAGGACTAGCAAAATGTTAGGTTTGGGGGTGTGATGAGTGACATTTATATCACTATTTCCCACTCATTTAACTTAACATTTTGTATAGTTTCTTGAGTTTTACGAATGTTTTGATGTGTTTTATTGTTATCTTGCAGATAAATAAAGTTTGGACAGCACTGGAGGCAATTTGGGGCAAAACCGGACAAAAATGCGTCAACAGGGATATTTTAGTCTTTTGCGCGTCGCGACGCTGGAACACTGCGCGCCGCGACGCCCAGCGTGAGCCGAATTTGCTAACATGCGCCTGGTCAACGGTCAACAATTTGAGAAGTTTTGACTTTGCTAAAATGCGCCGTGCCACGTGTCACCATCACATCGAATCTGCTAACATACGCCGTGCCACGTGTCATCATCATACGCTACCGACACTCAAACTTGACACGTGTTGCCTCGTCATCAGCCATGTCAGCGGTCAATGAGTCAACTTCGCCATGTGTCACGCCTCGTCATCAGCCACGTCACAAGGTCAACGAAGTCAACTTGCCACGTCAGCCTCAGCCAATCACAGCGTGACACGTGTCGCCACGTGTCGCAATCCGATTGTGCCGACAATTGCAACACACGCCAACGCCACGTCATCGCCATGTCAGCGCCACGTCATCGCCACATCATCAATGACGTCATCATAATAATTGAGAATTAGCCGCCTTGACACGTGTCGCATGTACAATCATCCGCCTTGCTACGTGTCGCCTTCTCATTGTGCCACGTCGACGAATCCAGCGTTGCGACGCTGAACTGCTTGGCGTCGCGACGCGAGAACAGTGCTCGAACAGTGAAAAATTTTACTATAAATAGAGCGTGAATTTTCAGTTTTTAACACACCAATTTCCTCTCCCAAATCCTATGTAATTAGGGAGTTTTTCTCTCTCTAAATTTCTTTTATTTTAGTTTTGTAAATTTTAATTACGTTCTATAATAATAATAATTTACTTTCTTTATTTTACAGTTTTTACTATTCACTATGCGGAGGTAACTTCTCTATGCTAGGGTGAAAGGTAATTATTTTACTATTGCTATTTAGATTAATCTCCCTTAAAAATAATATATTTACTATTTAAAATTCTGATTAATAAAGGAATACCGCTATATTGGTCGGTTGGTAATTTAATTTTAATCTGGTTTAAACCTGACTAATCAAGGAATACCGCTATATTGGTCGGTTGGTAAATTTATTTTCTGTTGGTTTGAACCTGATTAATCAAGGAATATCGCTATATTGGTCGGTTGGTAATTTATTTTGGTACTGCCTTTATGGCTGGATTATGGACAAATATTACCACCTATATGGCTGGTTGGACTTAATTTGACTTAATCAGGATACCGCCAGATTGGTCGGTTGGTAAAATATTATCACAGTTTATATATATTTTATGGGAGATATCTAAATTAGTAATAGTAAAAGTAATTCCTTTTGCCTTAGCTTTTATTATTTCATTTGTAATTTACTTTTTTGCATTTTCATTTACCGCAATTACTTTTCAGCATTTTCATTTTATGTCTTTTAAGTTTTTACTAGCCCTAGCTATGTGTCATAACTAAGTTAGTAATCTAGGGTTGTGATGAAATCCAATATCACCGGTTTATAAGGGTTAAATCATAATTTGGATAATATAAAGATTTATTTATTGAGTCTTAATCTTAATGCTTTTTATTAACTGGCCACTAATAAAATTGATAAGGTAAACTTAAAATGAACTAGACATAGGAATTTTAAGTTTAAGACCTCAGACTCAATAACCCACGATCTTCTTTGAGGATAGATAACCATTTAATAGATTTCCTTACAGGATAGGAATATACCTGTCGGGCGGAGGTAGCCATAATTGGAACTTAATCTTAATGAATCCATATAATTTGGTTGACATAGACATATGGTTCAATTAGGTTAAATTGGATATTTGTAATTGACCATCGGAAGAGGCTTTTACATAATTTAGTGTTCCAGGTTAATAAATCAATATTTTACCCAATTATAAGATAACCACTTCATCTTTAAATAATATTGGAATAAATCACAACCCTAGATAGTCTCTAATATTGAATTTTCTTAAAATCAACCTTAAAACAATTTCATTTACTTATCTATTTTTAAATTTAGAATCGTCACCTTTTCAAATTAATCAAACAACCTGTTAGATACTAGTAATCATTTGACCTTATAAAAAATTAATAGATAAGATTTTAAGTCCTCGTGGGATCGATACTTTTTATACCGTTTGAACGATACGTACGCTTGCGTTATACGTGTGTGTTTACGCCGGTCAGTCGCTAATATTATATCACTTTTTGTACTTGATACAGAAGTATTTTGTATGAATATTAAGAATAGTTCTTTGTATTTATATGATAGAAATAATATTCAGATCCTTAGTTGTCCAAATCAGCATGGTCATTATACATTGCAAACGTCTAAAGATATATTAAATACTGGAGTTAATAAACGTAGATTACCTGAAATTAATAATACTGAACTTTGGCATATGAGACTTGGTCACATTGGCGTTAAACGCCTTACCCAGTTGGTTAGGAATAGTTTGATACCAGATCTTACCATTGAATCCTATCCAACTTGTGAATCCTGCATTCGGGGTAAAATTACCAAGGCCCCATTTTCTGGTGTTGGACACCGTGCCATTAACTTACTGGAACTCGTACATTCTGATGTATGTAGTCCACTAAGTCAAACTGCTCACAGTGGTTATTCATACTTCGTTACCTTTACCGATGATCTGTCACGGTACGGTTATGTCTATTTGATGCGACATAAATCAGAAACCTTGAAAAGTTCAAAGAGTTCCGTAATGAAGTAGAAAAACAGACTGGTAAATATATTAAATGCCTTCGATCAGATCGAGGCGGCGAATATATGAGTGGTGAGTTCATGGATTATATGAAGGAGAATGGGATTCTCGCTCAATATACTCCTACAGGTACGCCACAACACAATGGGGTATCTGAAAGGAGGAATCGGACTTTATTGGATATGGTCCGATCGATGTTGAGTTTCACTGATTTGCCCTATTATTTATGGGGTTACTGTCTCTTAACAGCCGCACATCTTTTGAATAAGATTCATTCAAAGGCTGTTCTTACGACACCGTATGAGATATGGTTAGGTAGGAAACCGAATCTTAATTATATTAAGGTTTGGGGTTGTCCTGCCTATGTCAGGGTGACTCACCAAAGTAAGCTTTCGCCTCGAGGGCAAAAGTTTAGGTTTGTTGGATATCCCTCAAATACGAGGGGATATCTGTTCTATGACACCGAGCATCGAAATGTGTTCGTAGCTCGCTTCGCAAAATTTCTAGAAGTAGAATTTTTCTCTGAAGGAGGTGATCATAGACAGGTTGAGCTTGATGAAGTCCAACCTGAAAACAACGAACCAACGGAGGAACCTGAAGTTCAAGAAGATGAAGGACCTTCAACACACACACTTCGTAGGTCACAAAGGGTATCTAGACCTCCTGATCGCTTGTATTTGATACAAGAGAAGAGTCTGGATGTTCTCTTAGTTGAAGAGAATGATCCTTTTACCTATAGAGAATCGATGTTGGACATCGACTCAGTGAAATGGCAAAGTGCCATGAAATCCGAAATGGACTCAATGCATGAGAATCAAGTTTGGGACTTGGTTCCGCTTCCCGAAGGAATTGTTCCTATCGGTTGTAAATGGGTTTACAAAAGGAAGCGAGGGCCTGATGGTAAGGTTGAAACTTACAAGGCCCGACTGGTAGCAAAAGGTTACACGCAGCGACCTGGCGTTGACTACGATGAGACTTTTTCACCAGTTGCAATGCTTAAGTCTATTCGGAATTTTCTTTCTATAGTAGCGTATCATGATTACGAGATTTGGCAAATGGATGTCAAAATGGCTTTTCTAAGTGGATTTCTTGATGAAGAAATCTATATGGAACATCCGGAAGGTTTTGCGTCCAACGAGAACTCGGGCATGGTATGTAAGCTTAAGAAGTCCATTTATGGACTAAAACAAGCTTCACGAAGTTGGAATCTTCGATTCGACGAGATTATCAGATCGTCTGGTTTTCTTAAGAATTCGGAAGAATCCTGTGTGTATCAGAAGGCCAGTGGGAGCATGGTCGTATTTTTAGTCCTGTATGTTGATGACATCCTAATCATTGGGAATGATTTAGGTATGTTACAAAGCGTTAAAGCATATCTCTGTAAGAATTTCTCCATGAAGGACCTGGGAGAAGCTTCCTATGTTTTAGGGATAAAACTCTATCGAGATAGACAAATGAGGCTGATTGGGTTATCCCAATCAACTTACATAGATAAGATCTTAGAACGGTACAGTTTTGGTAACTGTAAGACAGCAAACATACCGTTCAGACATGGGATTCATCTTTCTAAGAAGATGTGTCCACAAACAGAAGATGAGAAGGTTAGAATGTCTAACCAACCTTATGCTTCGTGTTTGGGTAGCATAATGTATGCCATGTTATGTACAAGGCCTGATATTAGTTTCGCTGTTAGCGTAACTAGCAGATATCAGTCCAATCCAGGTAATGACCATTGGATGGCCATTAAACATATCCTAAAGTATCTTAAAGGTACTAAGGATAAGTTAATAATTTATGGAGGAAATGAACTGCAGGTTAACGGGTATACAGACTCCGATTTTCAATCGGATCCCGATGATAGAAAGTCTACATCTGGATTTGTCTTTACCCTTAACGGAGGTGTAATATGTTGGAAGAGTTCCAAACAGGGATCTACAGCTGATTCCACCACTGAGGCGGAATATATTGCAGCTTCTGAAGCCGCAAAAGAGGCTGTGTGGATAAAGAACTTTATCACAGAATTGGGAGTTGTTCCAAGTATCGAGAATGCGATTCCGTTATACTATGATAATACTGGAGCCATTGCGCAAGCAAAGGAACCGAGGGTGCATCAGAAGTCGAAGCATGTGGAACGCAAGTACCACATCATTCGAGAGATTGTGTCGCGAGGGGACATTGTCGTGTGCAAGGTACCGAGTGAAGATAACGTAGCAGACCCACTGACGAAGTCCATACCTCTGAAGTTGTTTGATAAACACGTGGAGTCGATGGGTATTAGATACAATCGATATTGGCACTATAGCAAGTGGGAGATTTTGTAGGGGTTGGTGCTCAGAGCGCCAATTCCCGGTTGTATTTTTGTTAAATACTTCTGTAAAACGTTATTATCAGTAATAATATATGCAGTTTCTATAATATAATCTATTCTTTTGTATGGTAAAGACGTAATGACCTTAGAATGATTAGTCATGATACAGTTGCAAAAGTGTCGCAACGGTCATTGAGTCGTATCATGACGTTGTCATTCTCAGACTGTTCCTGGTCAAGGTTTACACTACTTGGTCAGTATAGTAAACCCGTTGAGACCGGTACATGTCGTATACTGGAATATATGATTCCAATGGTTTCTCAATGAACCATAAGTCTTGGAGACTAGTATAGACGTGTAGGTGTTTATGGTGGATAAACACTGAACGACTCACCGAAGATTCTTAATGGATGGTACACCAGCGTCAATAAGAATCTTCTCGGGTTGAGTAGCACTTGTGATTCTTAGACTTGAGATGCCATTGTGGGCACATGAGACATCTTCTACACTTAGATGGCAGTCACGTCACCGATCTATTTAGATCAGACCTCCGCCTGTTCGTTGGGTGTAGATAGATCCTCAGGGTGTCCTATGTGTATCAAGATAGGATCCGTCAGTTCTGTGTACCAGAGCATAGGTAGTCCAAATGATTAGCAATCAGATAAAACCATGGGCCCGTGGTAAAGTTTAGAAGCTAGTTCTAAACATTCTTTTAGAGATTGCTAATGGAAAAGTCGACTGGATAATCCCGATAGAGATTTGACGTTTACATCTATATCTCTGGGATTTATCCGGATACCTGTGACGGAGGAATTATACATTTGCCATGACCTCGACCTGTTTGGTTCAGCGAGATTATCCGTGGTCGTCATAATCTACGGGTGGATAGATTATGGACATGAAATTTGATTTCGTGACGGATATACCTGAACCTAGAGAGTCTCAATAATGAAACATACTCGTAGAGCACTAGAGCAACATTAATAAATAATATTGATTATTTATAAAGTCGTTTAATGGTTAAACGCAAGATACATGCTAAAGAGACTAGATAGTCATTTGCTTAATTATTGTGTATTTACATTTAATACTTGATTAATTTAAATACACATTAATTAATAGTCAAAATGAGTTATTTGACTTATTTCCTAAATGAATATATGTTTTTAATATTTAATGTAAATATTATACATATATTTAATATATTTGTATTTGATTAATTAATTGATTATTTAATTGTTAAATGATTAAATTAATTAAAATATAAATATCTTATGTTAGGATATTTAAAGTTAATGATGTTAGTTGCATTTGTTGACCAAAATAAATATCTAATAAAGTTGTTTACAAGATATTTGTCAAAGTTGACCAAATGAACTTGAAATGAAATTGAAATTAATTTTACTTGTTTTGTCCTAGGCAATTTCGGCCAAGGCTTAAATTGAACAAGTATAAATTGATTTTCATTTCATTTAACACTTAACCTAATACACTTTATCAAAACAAAATCCATTGAAGCAAACTTGGAAAGCTTGAGAGAAGAAAGACTTATCAAGAAAAAGCTTGGAATTTTAGTAAGTTTTCAAACTTGCTATTAGAGAGGAATATGTTACTTAGGTTCTAGGCTTCAACATGTGATGTTCTTAGATTATTTCTTTCTTTATTTCTTTGTGTTTTTGTTGATGGAAGTTTGAATGAAGTGTTGAGCATGTATGGTGAAGAAAGGTTGTAACTATGGTAGTTATAAGTATTTTTTTAAGGTTTTTGAAACCATGTTGCTATTCTAGAGTTGTTGACCCACTCTTAAATGACCTAGATTTGATCTTGAGTTGTTTCATTGTGTTGAGACTTGAATTAGATGAAAGATTGATGATTGAAACAATTGATTTAATGTAAATGGCCTAATTTGCCCAATTTGTGGAAATTGAAAAATTAGGGTTCATAACCTATTCTAAATTTGGGGCTTTTGAGATATGTTGTGCATTTGGGTGTGTATATGATGCACATAAAGTTTCATGTTGATTGGAATACATTTGGATGTGTTTTGAAGCATGAAATGACAAAAGGCACAAATGCCCCTCCATTTAAAGCTCTCGGCCAAGATCTTAAATTTTGGGTTTTATGTTGCTTTTGGTGTTTTGATGTTTTGAATATGCTAAGTTCATCTTGAAAATGATTTAGAATCATTCAAAATTGATTGGATCAATTTCGGACTAAAATGGACAAAATACCATATAAGGGTAGTTTGGTAATTTCACTTGAATATGATTCATTTGAAATTTTATTTCATTATTTGAATATTGGGTAATTAAATAAATGTGTTAATTTATTTAATCCAAGAAAAAGTTTTGAAATCGGAAAATATCGATTTTCCCGCTTCCGCTGCGTTACCGGATTTACCCCCTAAAAACCCCTTCATTCCAGAGGCGGCGCCGGCCACCGGCATTTGCACCAGGGCCGGACGCACCGAACACCGGTGGTCCGCCGGTGTGAGGCCGGCCGGTGGCCGCCGGCGCAAGGCTCCCCTCTTTCTCTCTCTCTTCACGCCACTCACTGCATCTCTTTCTTTTCTTTTTTTTTGTTTTTCTGAAATTGCTGATCAAAAAAAATATAATAATAATAAATAATAATTATAACACAAATATCAGAAATTCGAAAATGACTAAAATGCCCCCACTAGGAGGGGTATTTTCGGAAATCATCAATATTGAGGCCCTTCTGGATCGATTTTAGAAAAAAGTTTAATGCGAAAGTTGTCCGTCTCGGGAAAATGAGTCCGATGGTTCAAGAATTAACTCGATCGGAGTTCGTTTGCTAATTTTGTGGTCAAAACAGTAAACTTTTCTCGTATAATTAAAAATCGGGTAACTGACTTTTGATCCCACACGTTTTCCGACACGACGAAAATTCATAATCTATTATTCCAACCCATATAACATCGCCTGAACTCTTATTCTTCATTATCATCATGCTCTGAGACTATAACATCGTTCCGGGAATCTTCTAAAATAATCCTGAAAATCTGGGATATTAAAGTTGTCCATCGAAATTTAAATTTATCTAAGTATAAACCATTCATAGCTTCTCAGGAATCTAAACCCATCAAATTATAATATTATATGTGTTGGGTATATATATTGGCCAATTCCATTACAAATTAAGTTCAATTAAATTGTAATTTTTGAATATCTCTAAACAATTTGATAGTTTTTGAAAGTCGTTATATGAAAATTTCAGTGTGCGTTCACGTCAAGTTTAAATATGGGTTCGAACGTCTTCTTCCGGTGAGCTCACGTTCGTTCAATGCTTGATCGGTGAAATCACACACGTTACGTAAGCGCATGTATCATTCAAGTAGTATAGAATGTATCGATCCCACGAGGACTTAATATCTAAGCTATTAATTTATGCAGCTAAATGTCTACGAGTATCTAATTGATTTGATTTTTGGTTGGATGGTGATTTTTATCTAAAACAAGTAAATAAAACAAAACAAATGTAAATTTTAAGTTTTAAACAATGATATGAAAATATCCAGGGTTATGAATCCTACCAATATCTTTCTAAAGATGAGTTGACTATCTTTTGCTTGTGTAATATATTGGTTTATTAACATGGAACACGAAAATATGCAAAAGCCTTTGTCGATGGTCAGATGCAAACACCCAAAATAACCCAATTAACTATATGTCTATGTTAACCAAGTTACCCGAATTCATTAAGTTCAAGTTCCAATTATGGCTACCCACACCTAACAGGTATATGTCTATTCTGGAAGGAAATCTCTAAGGTGAATGTAAGATCGTAAGCTATTTAGTTTAAGGCTGAAACTTAAAATCTCTTCATCAAGTTCATTTTAAGTTTACCAAATTAATCTTATCAGTGGTCAGTTAATAAGAAGTATTAAGATTAAGACTCAATAAATAAACTTATACATCACACAAGACATAAGAAAAGTCAAATTTTAAATCATTGATATTGATTTTCATCACAACCCTAGATAACGTATTTAGTTACAACACATACCTAGGAATACTAAATACGTGAATAAAGAAAACATTATAAAAAAATTGAAAATTAAAAAGGTAAAAATAACAACAATGAAATAAAATTTTAGGGTTTGTGTTGGGGTTTTATTAAGGCGGAGCAGCGGAAGAAGGGCGGTTCGAACGAAATCATAGTTTAAAAAATTTTAAACTTACGAATAAATTATTCAATATCCAATATTAATAATTCATTCATATTTCACCTAAATATATTTATTCGATATCAAATAATGACATAAATAATATAGAAACTTCGTGAAACTTTTGGGAAAACGTTTTTCCGCAAAATAGCATAAAATATGTTTCTGACCGAACCGAGCGACCAATGCACATGGAAACTGCCCAGGCTAGCCTCAAAAATATTTGGAAAGTTCGTGGGCTACCCGAACAGTGACCAACTCACTGTTTGGGCAGCCGTTACCCGGTAACTTCGTTTTTTACCGTTTTTGCGTACTCACTCCGAATCAATTTTCGGTAATTATTTTTTTTGTGAAATTAAAAAAAAAAACTTATTTATATTAATGACTCAATACATAAAATCTAAAATTTTAAACCAATAAGTGAAATTTCTTATAATTATAACCAAGAAGTCAAATTTCTTATAATTATCGAATTGACCCCATAACTTTACATTTTGGTCCTCAAATTGTCAAATACATATTTACGTGATTCCAAGTCAATCTCAAAATGATTTATACATGTCTAATACATGAAAATATAAATTGCAACATTAAATCCAATTTTTTATCAAATTACCGAGAAGCCCTTGAATTTTCCAAATTTTACATTTTAGTCATTTCTTGTTCAAAATAAGTCATGATCAAATCCAATCAATCTCAATTAATATACATCATAAATACATCATAATCCACCACATATATGAAAAGCACCAAAATGGAATAGGTTAAGAATCCTAATTTCTCAAATTACTCCAAGTTTTATTGACATGATAGTAATTGCATTGAGGTAGTTATCAAACTAAGAAATTGGTTTTGTTAAAACATGTTCAAAAATTAAGAAATCATAGGTAGTGAAATTAAGTTGATATTTTGACATAAAAGATGTTAAGATAATGGTAATTGGAGTATGAAGGATGTATGTGATAGTTTAATAAGTTGTGCAAAAGTGTTAATATAGGAGTGTGGGAAGTGTGTTTTGAACAGTTAGATATGGAAGAGTTAGTACTAGACTCTGAAACTAGCCTTGCATCGTGACACCATATACCTTGCGTCATGACTCATTCTAGAAAAATAATTCCAGGTTTGATTCTGTAATATGCGCGTCGCGACGCGCGTGGACTCTCATCGCGAATCGAACCAAAAACCAGCTCTTTGTCTCAACCTATTCCAAGTCGTGTCGCGACGCGCAAGTCTGTGCATCACGACGCGTGATCATTTCTTAGGATAAAAATTTTAGCCAATTCAGATTTAATCTAGAATATTATAGACCACCTGAAGGGCTTCGTATCATTCTATATGTGATTTACCATACCAAAAATTTAGAACATCATATATCGACGATAATTCGGAATGT
Source organism: Zanthoxylum bungeanum (assembly GCA_019454045.1). NCBI lineage: Eukaryota > Viridiplantae > Streptophyta > Magnoliopsida > Sapindales > Rutaceae > Zanthoxylum > Zanthoxylum bungeanum. The sequence continues at coordinate 243,748 of SKCR01003456.1, forward strand.
ATTCAAATTTAACCTAGAATATTATTGACCACCTGAAGGGCTTCGTATCATTCTATATATATGTGATTTACCATAGCAAAAATTTAGAACATCATATTGTAGGGGTTGGTGCTCAGAGCGCCAATTCCCGGTTGTATTTTTGTTAAATACTTCTGTAAAACATTATTATTAGTAATAATATATGTAGTTTCTATAATATAATCTATTATTTTTTATGGTAAAGACGTAATGACCTTAGAATGATTAGTCATGGTACAGTTGCAAAAGCGTCGCAACGGACATTGAGTCGTATCATGACGTTGTCATTCTCAGACAGTTCCTGGTCAAGGTTTACACTACTTGGTCAGTATAGTAAACCCATTGAGACCAGTACATGTCGTATACTGGAATATATGATTCCAATAGTTTCTCAATGAACCATAAGACTTGGAGACTAGTATAGACGTGTAGGTGTTTATAGCAGATAAACACTGAACGACTCACCGAAGATTCTTAATGGATGGTACACCAGCGTTAATAAGAATCTTCTCGGGTTGAGTAGCACTTGTGATTCTTAGACTTGAGATGCCATTGTGGGCACATGAGACATCTTCTACACTTAGATGGCAGTCACGTCACCGATCTATTTAGATCAGACTTCCGCCTGTTCGTTGGGTGTAGATGGATCCTCAGGGTGTCCTATGTGTATCAAGATATGATCCGTCAGTTCTGTGTACCAGAGCATAGGTAGTCCATATGATTAGCAATCAGATAAAAACCATGGGCCCGTGGTAAAGTTTAGAAGCTAGTTCTAAACATTCTTTTAGAGATTGCTAATGGAAAAGTCGACTGGATAATCCCGATAGAGATTTGACGTTTACATTTATATCTCTGGGATTTATCCGGATACCTGTGACGGAGGAATTATACATTTGCCGTGACCTCGACCTGTGTGGTTCATCGAGATCATCCGTGATCGTCATAATCTACGGGTGGATAGATTATGGACACGAAATTTAATTTCGTGACGGATATACCTGAACCTAGAGAGTCTCAATAATGAAACATACTCGTAGAGCACTAGAGCAACATAAATAAATAATATTGATTATTTATAAAATCGTTTAAAGGTTAAACGCTAGATACGTGCAAAAAGGACCCGATAGTCATTTACGTAGTTATTGTGTATTTACATTTAATACTTGATTAATTTAAATACACATTAATTAATAGTCAAAATGAGTTATTTGCCTTTTATCCTAAATGAATATATGTTTTTAATATTTAATGTAATATTATACATATATTTAATATATTGTATTGATTAATTAATTAATTATTTAATTGTTAAATGATTAAATTAATTAAAATATAAATATCTTACATTAGGATATTTTGATTAAATGATATTAGTTGCCTTTGTTGACTTTAGTTAAATATCTAATAAAGTGATTTTGAGATATTTAATAAAGTTAACCAAATTAAGTTGAAATGAAAATGAAATTACAATTCCTATATTTGGTAAATGTGAAATTCGGCCAAGGCCTTATTGTTGCAAGTATAAATTTTTTTTCATTTCACTTTACACTTAACCTAATACACTTTATCAAATAAACTCCATTGAAGAAGACTAAGAAAAGCTTGAGAGAAGAAAGACAAATCAAGGAAAGCTTGGAATTTTAGTAAGTTTTTCAAACTTGCTATCAGAGAGGAATATGTTCCTTAGGTTCTAGGCTTCAACATGTGATGTTCTTAGATTATTTCTTTCTTTATTTCTTTGTGTTTTTGTTGATGGAAGTTTGAATGAAGTGTTGAGCATGTATGGTGAAGAAAGGTTGTGACTATTGTAGTTGTAAGCTTTCTTTTAAGGTTTTGGAAACCATGTTGCTAATCTAGAGTTTTTGACCCACTCTTAAATGACCTAGATTTGATCTTGAGTTGTTTCATTGTGTTGAGACTTGAATTGGATGAAAGATTGATGATTGAAACAATTGATTTAATATAAATGGCCTAATTTGCCCAATTTGTGGAAATTGAAAAATTAGGGTTCATGACTAATTCTAAATTTGGGGCTTTTGAGATATGTTGTGCATTTGGGTGTGTATATGATGCACATAAAGTTTCATGTTGATTGGATTACATTTGGATGTGTTTTGAAGCATGAAATGACAAAGGCACAATGCCCCCAAAATTGAAGTATTGGGCAAGAAATTTAATTTTGGATTTTTTGTTGCTTTTGGTGTTTTGATGTTTTGAACATGCTAAGTTCATCTTAGAAATGATTTAGAATTATTCAAAATTGATTGGATCAATTTCGGACTAAAATGGACAAAATACCATATAAGGGTAATTTGGTAATTTTACTTGAATATGATTCATTTGAAATTTTATTTCATTATTTGAATATTGGATAATTAAATAAATGTGTTTATTTATTTAATCCAAGAAAAAGTTTTGAAATCTGAAAATCGGATTTTCACCGCTTCCGCTGCGTTACCGGATTAACCCCCTAAAACCCCTTCACATATATCGACGATAATTTCGAAATGTATCCTATGATATAAATTCTAATTAAGTTGTCATTTTAAGGCCATCATAGGAACCAAAACGTTTCAGCAAAGTGACGTTATGTTAGCGAAACTCCAAATCTGCGAGTGGACATCTTTTTTTTCTAAGTTGATTTTTTCTTATATTATTTCAAGCACATACTTACTTCTCTTTACATAGGGCGTTAGCCAGAGTATTTATTACAAATGCTTTATAGATAGTGATATTTTAGAAAGATTGATTTTAATAATATGAGCTTTGAGATTTTTCGAGGCATGATGGAAAAACCCACTTCAGTATGTAACTTGATACAGACATGGAATTGAGGGATGACATGTGCACATGTAGAGGACTGGGGGATAGTGATACGTAATACCCTCAGATCATAGTTCAGGACTAGGTATGATAGATGCCCCTAGAACTTAGTTTCAGAGCTTGGAGGTTAGTATAGATCAGCACTCCTAATTTTAGTTCAGTGGCTTGGGAGACGGAAATATGTAACTCCTCAAGACCACTAGTTTCATGGACAGTAGTGGCATGCTTTAGAGGATGACCGTAAGTAACGCCCAAAGTTATGGATTTTCATTCCTGGCTCAAGTTAGGTGCATGGGGGACGACGATATGTAATGTGTAAAATCACGAACAATTAATACCCAAAGTCTTTCTTTTCTCTCTGTCACACACCTACCACAATTATTATTATTATTTAAGAAAAAAAGATGAAAGAAAATTATTGATAGATAGGAATGACATGAAACTTTAGATTGGGTCTGAATCCGTAAAATATTCTCATTATTCAAAGAAATTTTCAGATTTAGACAAATAAATTATTGGATATGTATGGTTTAGATGAATAATTTATGAAAATTGATCCTCCCACCTCCCCTGACAAACTCCCCTCCTCTGGCCCCACCTTGTCTCCCCTGCAAATTATATTTTTACCCTCTTCTTCAAAATCAATTATATATATGTATATGTATTAATATATAAATTAAATACTTATTTTATTTTATTTTATTAATTAAATAAATATTTTAATTTTATAAATTAATTAATTTTTTTATTTTTATAATTTCTATTTTTTACTCTTTATATATCTATTCTTTTTTATTTATTTAATAAATATTATAAATTTCTTATTTATTTTATCTTATTTATTTTATGTTTATTTATTTATTTTTTCATTTAATAAATATTTTTTATATTTATATTTTTTGATAGCCTATTCTGTTAATAAATCTCATATATTTTTTATACATTTTTTTTAAATTTTGAAAGTAGAGAAATTTACTTTATTAAAGATTGTGTAACTTTTTATATTATTAATTATACTATTCTTTTAAAATATATCTTTCTAAAATACATGAGAATATTTTTATTATACAAAAGTAGTGTTAAAAAAATTAATAAAAATCACAAAAATTAAATGATAAATGAACATAAAATAAATAATAATAAATACAAATTTATAATATTTATTAAACAATAAAATTGAATAAATATATAAATAGTAAAAATATAAATTTAGCAAAAAAAATTATAAAATAAAAAATTTAATAATAAATAAAATAAGTATATTGTTATTTTTAAATTAATAATATATATAGAGAGAGATTTGTATTAAGAACGGGAGATTTTTGTAATTTGGGGAAGGGGGGACATAATGAACATGTGTCAGAGGGGTGGGAGGATAAGTGCTCATAATTTATGTATGAATTTCTCATGATAATAATTTTAGGTAAGTGGGAAAGAGGAAAAAAAATGTGACAGAGAGAAATAAAAAAGTCTTTGCTTGTTGACTCATGTCCACGTAGTCTTCACGCCATGCAACAGTCACGCACACTCGCTTCCAAAATTGATTCTTTATTTGGATTCACTTTCTTCCAATAACAGAAGACAAAACCAAAAAAAAAAAAAAAAAAAAATCTCATCAGAACAGATCTGCAATCATTCAGGTTTCATGTGTAATTGCTCTAAGGTTTTCAGAATTATTTTCTTTAATTTGTTTGTTCTCATTGTGTTTGCTTTCCGGAATTACTTTCTTTCATTGTTTGTTTCTCATCTTGTAGCTGTGATCTGCTGCTGAAACACTTTCTTCACTTCTACTCTCAACAGATCTGCAATCAATCAGGCTTTCAGGTATATTTTCTTTTCATAAATATTTTCTTTTACTATTTTTCTTATGATTTTATTTGTTTATTCAGTATTATATATTATTGTTTTTATATTTTGCTGAAACAATTAATTCTTCTACTTAAGTCAAGAATCACATTTATATTAATTTATAGTTTTATTTTTATTTTTTGTTATTTTTTCTTCATACTGTCTTTGGTCCTTTTTTTGGCTCAACTTCGTTATTATTTTATTTTTTTAAAAAAAATTCTTTTATTTTTTTCATGAAAATTCAGAAGAAACAGGGCAATGGCAGCAGAGCTAGGTAGTGCAGCTGTTTCCGGAGTTGCATCAAAAGTTGCAGAGGTATGGTTTGATGGCATTAAACGGGAGATATCTTATGTGTTCAAGTACCAGAGCTACATAGATGTCTTAAAGAATCAATTGAAGGAGCTGGAAGGTAAAAGACAGATGGTGGAGGAACCAGTTAACCAAGCCAAACGACAAGGCAATGTGATTTACAAGGCTGTTAAAGACTGGCTACACAGTGTCGATGACTTCACTGAAAAGGTTGCAAAACCCATCACTGGCGGTGAAGATGAAGCCAAGAGGCGCTGTTTCAAAGGGTTGTGCCCAAATTTGATCAAGCGTTACAGTCTCAGCAAGAAAGCGGTAAAGGCAGCAAAAGAAGGTTCGGATCTATTGTGGAAAGGCAACTTTCCTGCACTGGAGAAGACAGAACTGGTGCTTTTCAGAGGTTACGAACAATTTGATTCAAGGCTGAAAGTTTTTCAGGATGTGATGGAGGTACTGAATGACTCTAAAGTCGACATGATTGGAGTCTACGGTATGGGTGGCGTGGGCAAAACCACGCTAGTCAAACAAGTTGCTAGAAAAGTGATTGAAGACAAGTTGTTTGATGAAGTGATTATTGCTGAGGTAACTCAAACCCCAGATCATAGAAAGATTCAAGACAAAATTGCTTGGGATTTAGGTCTGGAGTTTAGACAGCAAGAGAGTATGTATAAGAGAGCTGATCGGCTACGTGTAAGATTGAAAAACGAGAAGAGGGTACTCATAATATGGGATAACATTTGGGCAAAATTTGAGTTTGATGCTGTTGGAATTCCTTTAGGGATGATGAGAATCAAAGACAGAATGATGAGAGACGATGCACGATAATTTTGACATCTAGAAGTCGAGATTTATTGTGCAATGATTTGAATTCTCAAATAATTTTCCAATTAAGGCTTTATCTAACAGAGAAGCAGAGCAGTTGTTTGAGAATATAGTGGGTGATTCAGCAAGACAATCTGATTTTCAACTTATTGGACATGAGATTGTTAAAAGATGTGGAGGTCTGCCACTTGCTCTGAATACAATTGCAAATTCACTGAAAAACAAGAGTCTAGCCATTTGGAAGGATGCGTTGGATCAGCTAAGAAATTCCAATCCAAGAGAAATTCCTGGAATGGATGCAAATGTATTCTCTTCCATAGAGTTGAGTTACAACTTCTTGGAAAGCGATGAAGCAAAACATTTGTTTCTTCTTTGCAGTTTACACAGTACAGGTGATTCCATAAAAGTTTTAGACTTGTTGAGATATGGTATGGGTTTGGGTTTGTTTAAAAAGGTTCACACATTGGAATCAGCAAGGTATAGAGTGCATAGGTTGATCGACAGTCTCAAAGCTTCATGCTTATTGTTGGATGGTGATGCTGAAGATGAAATTAAAATGGCTGACATCATTTGTGCTGTTGCTGTATCAATTGCCGAAGAGAAGCTTATGTTTAATATTCAAAATATTTCAAGGAGGAGGCTGGAGCGAATAAATAAAGATTCAACTGCTATTTCTGTACCATATAATATTCAAGAGCTTCCTGAGAGGTTGGAATTTCCCCAGCTCGAGTTATTTTTGTTGTCTAAGGAGTATGGCAGCTCTCTGCAAATCCCTGACCTCCTTTTTGAAGGGATGAAACAACTCAAGTTTTGAATCTTACCGAATTTTGGTTCCCTTCACTAACTTCATCACTCGGTTGTCTCATTAATCTTCAAACACTGTGTTTTAGAGAGTTGCCAACTACAGGATATTGCAATGGTTGCCAGCTAAAGAAATTAGAGATTCTCAGCTTTAGAGATTCTGATATTGAGCAGTTGCCTATTGTAATTGGACAACTAACGCACTTACTGTTGCTAGATTTGACCAATTGTTATAGCCTTGAGGATACCACCGAATGTGATATCAAAATTATCTGGATTAGAAGAATTGTATATGGGTAATAGCTTTACGAAATGGGAGAAGGAAGGAGGAGGTGGAAATGCCAGTCTTGTTGAGTTGAAGGGATTGTCGAAGCTAACTACTTTGGACATACATATTCCGAGTGCCGAAATTATACCGTACGATTTGGTCTCTATAGAGTTCGAAAGATTTTGGATAATTGTAGGAAATGGGCGAGGCTGCTATGATAAATATAAAATATCAAGATTTATGGAACTTGACGGGCTAGAAAAAATCACTCTTTTGGGGATGAAAATGTTGGTAAAGGGAGCTGAAGATCTCTTTCTAAAAAAACTCAAAGGTTTGCAAAATATCGTTAATGAATTAGAAGGTTTTCCACGATTGAAGCATTTTCTTATAAAAAACTGTCATGAGATTTCACACATTGTCAGTTCAGTGGATCAAGTTCATTGTAAAGTCTTTCCCTTACTAGAGTCATTGTTTCTTTATAATTTGATCAACTTGGAGAAAGTATGTCAAGGCCAACTGACGGACAATCAATCTTTCAGCAACTTAATGATTATAAAAGTAAAAGAATGTCATAGACTGAAGCATCTCTTCTCTTTCTCCATGGCCAAAAACCTATTGCGGCTTCAAAAGATAGAAGTGGGTGATTGCAGCAACCTGGAAATGATTGTTGGTAAGTGTTGGAAGAATTTATGCGATTATTGATTTTAGCCAATTACTTAACGACAGAGGTTATATGTTGATTTGGTTCACAGGACCCGACATGGAGAAATCAACAACTACTTTGGATACAAAAAATTAATTTCAGAGGATGATTCTCAAGTGAAGGTATAAAAATTTATATATGTTGATAAATTTATGTTGAATTATTATCATATTCTTAATTTAAATATCAAAATAAAATTGGACGGTTGTTGAAGGAACAAAAACGAATTTATTTTGCAGGTTATTTTTCCATGTTTGGAGGAGCTGAAGCTTTTCTCATTAACTTCTATCGAAAATATATGTTACAACCAGTTTCAGTTTCAGTATCAAAACTTAAAAAAAGTAACCTTGAGTTATTGTAAGGGTCTGAAATATATGTTTTCATATTCTATGGTTAATAGTTTTGAGAAGCTCGAATTTCTTGACATAGATAGATGCGAATCAATGAAGCTGTAGTAGTCGACACCACCTCCACGAGGTTAGAAAGAGATGAAGGAAAGTTGATTAAAATGGTTTTTCCTAAACTAAACTATCTGAGATTCGATGGGCTTCCAAAACTAACAAGCTTTGCTATAGGCATGACTATTCATTCACTTGAATTCCCCTCTTTGTCGAAGCTTGAAATTGCAGATTGTCCTAATTTGATAAGATTCATTCCATGAGCTCATTGGATGATAAAATTCTCACCAAGAGGCAACCTCATTATTTCTTTGATGAAAAGGTATTTTTTTAATATTATTTATTTTGTACAATATTAACTCTTTTTTCCTTGTGTCTTCTTTCTTATCTTGCAATTTAATTAATATCTCAAATTTAATATTATTATTCATCAATTAGTTATGTCATTAATTAATTAATTAATTGCGTTGAATTTTTAACTTCAGGTAGGACTTCCTATTTTGGAGTTATTAATATTAAGGATGGTTAATTACTTGAGATAAATATGGCACCATCAACTTGCTTCTCATTTTTTGAAAAAAATTTATTTATTTTGTACAACATTAATTTTCTTTTCCTTAGCTCTTATTTCTTATCTTGTAATTTAATTAATATCCCTAATCTGAATATTATACTTATCAATTGATTATGTCATTAATAATTAATTGTATTGAATTTTAAACTGTCTGAAATATATTTTATGTTTACATATATTTATTTCGAGTATGGTTTATAAAAATTGTCTGAAATTTACATTTTCATTCTAGTTTTTTGGTCTTAGCACATTAAATTAACAATAATATTGTTTTAAACATGATTCAAAATCATAGTAATTTATTTCAAATATTTTGGATAAATATCAATGTATTTAATTTTCAGAAAATTTAAGATATTTATCTTCATTTTGCTAATCTAGCTACTAGCCTTGTCAATAACAAGAAACATTGTGTTAATTAAATATTTATTTTGCAGGTTGCATTGCCATGTCTAATGACTCTGCGTGTAGAAAGGTGCCATGGGTTGAGAAGTTTGATGACATTGTCAACGGCCCAATGTATGGTGAAGCTTACAAGTATGGTGATAACTAATTGCGAAAAGATGGAAGAAATCATACATCAAGAGCTTGGAGAAGAAGTGAAAGATGATCGTATTGTTTTCAGCCAATTGAAATGTTTAGATCTTCTTTATTTGACAAGCCTTAAAAGCTTTTGTTTGGGGAATTATACTCTTGAATTCTCATCCTTGGGAACAAGTTTGTGTGTCAAATTGCCCAATATGAAGACTTTTTCTCAAGGAGTCTTGCTCACACCAAAAAATTATACAAAGTAAAATATTGGAAGGCAATCTAAATTCTACCATACAAAAAATGTTCAAAGAAATGGTACGTACGCCTATTAAATTGCTCCATGCCTATAACTAAACTACAATTCTATAGTCATTTATTGTTATACTAGAAACGAAAGTAATTCGAGTATATGTTTGATCTAGCTCAAGGCAGTCTGTAATATATAGTCATTGCACCACTAGTCTTGTTTCCTTCTCTCTCTCATGTGTGTGATATATGTTTAACCTAACTAGTGGGCTATTTTGGTTATGTAGGTTGGATTCCGTTACTTATGGGATTGAGACTCTCATTATATCCACATTTGAAGGAAAAATGGCATAGCCAAGAACTGCCCGTCACCTTCTTCAACGGATTACA